>PNEQ01032511.1:0-30098 GCA_003012365.1 Medauroidea extradentata
TATATATATATATATATATATATATATATATATATATATATATATATATATATATATATATATATATATATATATATATATATATACTTATATAAACCAGCATTACGTAGAAAAAACTTTTTGAAAATATGAACATATTGACATACAGACACGAGAATCGACGTGTGTAGAATTTTTGGATTAGTCTGTGCAAAAAATAAATTATCATTTAATTTTTAAAGGTTACACTACTAGATTGTTATATTCAAATAACTCTCAAAGCTATTAACTTACACGAAAGCAAAAAATAACACATGGTTCGATATTTATGAGTTGTACACACGTTTTTCATTCTGTCTACTTTTTTTTGGCTGAAGTTCAATTTGCTAATATATAACTATTTCTACAAAAGTAGTTTTACTATGCATAAAAAACTAAGACGACTCAATTTTACTTAAATTATTATTTTATGTTTTATGGCAATGTAGCCGTACGAGAATCCTTCGTTTTAAGGGTTTTCCTTATCCGTTCTTGAAATGTGGTGTAACGAGTTGCGATTATTCCTTTTTCGATAAATACTACTTAACGGGCATTAAAAGTGTAAAAACTATTTCGCTAAAGCTTTAGAAACACAACACGCTCATTAAACACATTATTTTAAAACCCCTAAAAATGACTTTAAAAGGTTTTTCAAACTGCCATATCCAGGAAAATAACAAATATAAAATAACAAATGTTGATAATATGCTTACATTAATATATTTGGACGACGACTGATTTCACTGACATATGTTCTATTTACTATTATCTGCCACTAAATATTATTATTATTATTATTATTATTAAAGGAATGAAATATTATATTGACTCAAATGTAATATATTCCACTACAATAATTGTTTACCATCACAACAGAGTACTCAACACTAAGTATACTTCTTAACATCATAGAATACTGGACACAGAATACGGCACTCATGAATTACTTCAGGGGACTCATGGGCTAGCACACTCGTGTGTACTAACCACGCACCGTGTAGCAACAGACCCACGATACCAAGTCACGTTTGCCCCATGCCAATGTTAATGGCTTACAACAATACATACTCATGAGCTAAAGTGCAACTGATTTGACTGCCTTGCAAGTCCTCATGGGTCTAGAGACCATTAGCTCAGCAGATACCAGCACCACATCCAATCAAACTCCTACAATTGTGTATCAGCCGTCTGTTTGTACTTAGAATATAACCTGAAAGTAAACGAATAGCGTCGATACCAAATTCGTGGTCTGCATGTTTCGTATCCACGCGAATAAGTAATATTAAAACTAAATAATGTATTTATGTATTTTTAATATAGTTCCACAGTCACATTTCATTCTAAATATTAACGTTATGTCGAACTAATACTTAAAAAAAACTATTAGTATGATTTATTTCAAAATGTAAATTAAAATAATGAAATGTAACAATTGTTTACTAATAACCCCATGCACGATTGCTGATCAGGGACCAGGTTAGACATTAAATCAAATCAAAATATTGTTTAGAAAAACAACACACATTAATGGCTTATCTGGGTTTATAACACTGATCCCTTCACGACACATGCCTCTGTGCAACAAAATGTTTCTGAAGTTCGAATATTAATAAATTTAATTTTAGGGAACTTACAGATTTACTACAATGTTTTAAACAATGTCAGTTTTGTATGTGTAGAACTTCAAAAAATACAAATGTGTACATCTACAAAAACTGACATTGTTATAAGATTTTAATACATTTGTAAACTCTCTAAAATTTTTGAACTTCACAACGCAGGCCTCTGTGCAGCAAAATGTTTCTGAGGGGCACTATATATACATACACAAACACAGTATATATAAATATGTGTGTGTGCGTGTGTGTATGTAGGTATGCACTGGTGACTATTTTTTAAACCAGAGCCTATTAATAGTTATTTGATAATCTTAAAACAATGGAATGTATCCCTACGAAAAAGATTTGCGATGATATACATAATTCACTATCTTAATTTAATTGGTGTTTCGCTTCTTTGGGATTGTACATGCGTAAGTGGTCATCAGTTTTATTTAAGAATGGTTGAAATTAATTGCAGCAAGGTGAGGAGAGAATAATGGTACACAAGGGGAGGGGGCACAAATCTGAGGTGGTGAGAAGTTGATGATTGCGTTTAGGTGTGCAACGTTATGGAAGGAGCGAAGGTGTACGGTCAAATTCCACAACTGGCCAGGTGGTTAGACAGGAGCAAGAGGTGTAGAACCGCTCTCGCTCTGCTCTTCCTACTAACTGGGATGTCAACAAAGGTGAAGTGAGATACCAGAGAACTGACGTAACCGCGAGAAGGCTGGAGAGTGAGAACGAGGTGGGGAAACCACGGCCTTCAAGAAGTCGGAGAGAAAGGGAGGGGGAAGTGAAGCGAGAGAGGGGATACAGAAGGCGTTGTCGCAGCAGGCGCAAGACGTCACTCAGCGCTGCGGCAGGCGGCCAGGAAAGCCCGCGGTGGCGGCCTCCTCGCAGCATCCGGCCAGGAGCTGCAGTGTATTGGCGACAGGCACAGAGGACATGTGGACCGCCGGCGTGGTGGTAGCACTGCTGGCAGCCGTAGCCGCCGACAACGTTCCTCTCAGCGCCGTCAGCATCATGGGCCTCCGCGGGTGAGTGCTTCGCGACTCTTCTTCGCCACTACTTCTTCCTTACCTCTCCGCATCGCGGGTTGAGTTAAGGCCGACTGTGCTCAAGATGAAACACTTTCAAGGTCCACATCAATCGCACTTACATATATTGTATTGTGCTTTCAGACGACAATTTTGGGAGTAATGACATGTCTATACTGTGTTTATTAATCACATTGTAACGTTCTTAATAACAAGTGGCGTAAAGATAGAAATCGACTGAGAAGAAAAATTTTGAAAATCTAATTAGATTTATTTAATAAATTAACTAAAATCATCTTGACCACAGTGCATAAATGTACGAAGCAGATAAAAACTGTTTTTTCAGTTTGACTGGCCTCTATTTTCGCAGAAAAAAAACCGAGCGAGATGACGCAATGATAACACGTTGGACTCACATTCGGGAGGAACCGGGTTCGATCCCGGCTCCGGCTATCCTGGTTTCTGTTCCCCGTGGTTTTCCGAAATCCCTGCATGCGAATTGTGGGATGGTTCAATAACAAAGGCCATGACCACTTACTCTCCCATTTCATGTCCTTGTGCAAAGTGGGTCACAGTCTTTAATAGCCTCGCTGTCAATGAAACTTAAAATCCCATTAAATAAATAAAATAAAGTTTCTAATTTTGATTTTCTCACAGTACAGGATATCCCAACTGCGCGCGTGTACATATCCAGATGAGAGAATGCGGTGTATGCAGTGTTGTAGACTGAAGTGTGAGAAGTGACTGGTTCATTAGCACGCAACTTACTTGCAGGAATCTACACAGACTGGCGACGTGGTAGCACACAGTGACTAGGCAAGAAATGCACTGCGTCACGTAGCTCTGGGAAAACCGAAGTGCCCCTATACGTGCTCATTTTCACGTTGTTGAAAGGTACAGTCTCGGGAGCATTTGAGGAGACAGAATACGATATGTACACGTCCACACTACATTTTGCCCGAGATCTATGGCTCAATTCCCCTTCCATTTATGTGGCTCGATTTCCCTTCCATTTAATTGCGACAGCGTGATTTCAGTAGAGGTTGTCTCATTCACTATAAGTAGAAAATTATGTGACATTCGTAAAGGTCAGACACCATAAAACACCTTCTTTGCCACGACATACATATTGCTGCGGCGAAGGGAAATTCTGTTTAAATATAAACTACTGCAAAACAGTTTGGTGCAAAGGAATAATAATTTTCAGTATACCTACAGTAACGGTAACAAATAACTCTGTAACTATTAAAATAGTTGGATAATAAAACATTTAGTAAAGCCAGTTGTAGTTTATTAAGACAACATTTATGTTGGAAAAGTTGCCACAAAGTTTGCTACACATTGTTCTAGAACAAAAATTTTAAATAAAAAATAACACTAAATATATAATTTTTAAGTTTATCTTTGCTTTAAAGAAATAATTCTTTACCACAGTATATACAGTCTCAAAGAAATGTTTTACTTCCATGTAAAGGAAAAGGTATATATAATAATGGAATTTGACAATCAACAGTTAATAGAATGCTAAGTCATTTAGCAAAAAACCCGCGCCCTTACGATAGATTGTGCGAGCTAATCTAGCCTCTGCAGAATATGCTATACACTTGAGTTACTGTTTCTGAAGGCTGTTGAAAAGAAACAAATTCGTAATTTTACATTTGTAGCAAACACTGGTCAAGATATAATTTTTTACGAGTAAGTGCATGTTATTTAAAGTCACAATTTCACTGTATATTTTTCATATGAGTAATAAAAGCTACTCTAATTACATAACTTAAGAAATAATACACAGTGAAAGTAAAACCAATGAGCTTCTAAATACTCATTTTCGATTACGCGAAGAAATTTTTTTTTATTGTTGAAGTAGATTAAAATAGAATACAACTGTTTTCTTTTTAAAAACTATAAAACTGTTTTTTTCTTTAATCACAAAGGTATCCTATGGTTGTTCAATGCTTCAACTTTTACTTTGTACTTCATTTCTGTGATTAGGATATCTTTACTATCTATACGAAAATAATACAGTAAAATTACGACTTTGGCATGGGCTTGTATGTTAACTATGTAATCAATTTTATTTGTTTATTTACTTTTAACAAGCGGAAAATGATACTTCATTTAGTGTCCTGCGTGTATACGTTTTGCTACAAGTGTAATTACATAATATTGTTGCACATACTTCAAAGGGGCGTAACGCCCTTAACTGTATTCACGAGATCCAAAGCAAGTCCTAATGTGGCAGACCTATCAGATCCTCCTAGATCACAGATCTGCACGCAAACACAAATTACAACGAAGGAACATTACCTTTACGTGTGCAGCAACTGTGTAACTGTGGGGCGGTTTCCATTAGTAACATAAACAAATATCTCAAATCATGTTTACGATGGAAGATCAGCGCGAACCATTGGTCCGTAGGTCGCATCGTCACAGGAGCGGGACACTTTAACGATCACAGCCTCGAACCCCTTTGCTTACTCGTCCGTTCGTCGTTAATTTTGCTCGACATGAAAAAAAAAAAAAAAAAAAACGACTGTCCCACCTAATATAGCCTGATAGCTCAATAAACTACGGAAATATGTGACCTCATGAACATGCACTTGTTAGGCAATGTGCTCGCTCTTTTGATGTCAGCTGATAATTGTAATGTAACTTCTGCTCCATTATCGCATAGACCTGCCCATTTGTTATAGAATTTACGGCATCACATGCCGTTCAAACTTATTATTATGGCTCATGTTAACATTTTCATTACAGCACAATTAAATTCATGTTTTCTACTAGTAGAAAAACAATATTATTTTCCTAATTATACATTTATGATCTAACATTCTTGTCTTAAATTAAAAGTAGGCATAACCTTAATCTTTTGCTTAAACAGAAACATTTTTCAGGAATTTTTATTTGTTATTTAGGTATAATTATTTCAATTTTGTGTGTATCATAAATATGATAAAACTTTGCACATGCCTTTCCTATAAAAGGAATAACACGATGTATTACTCAATTTTACGTTTTCATGCCCAATGAAGTTTGAGCCCAAATATTTAATTAGCAGCTGAGGTATCAGAAGTCGACTGCCTTAGTTAAGTAACATAAGCTAGTGATTATTTCGTCGTAATACACATTACCATTAATTGTTTTTGTTGTCGCAATTAGATACAAACTAAAATCACCACGAAAACAAACACGTGATATCAAAGAACATTACATAATTTTAACAGTATCACAAAAAAAAAAACGATTTTCAATGTCTGTTATTAAAGGAAGTCACGCATACTTATCATTTACGCTTTATTTCGGTTCTGACTAATTTGGCATCGTCAATCACCACGCATATTTACGTAAACTCGGAAAACTAAATATTTCAATAAAATGTAGATATGATAACGACGTTTAAGCAACGATCATACAGTTATTACCCACCAAATTCAACAATTTACAAAGACAAAATTTAAGCGGCACGAATTTTAGCTAATTATCTGCAAAAATTAAGATAATTTTAAACGTAACAACATCTTAAACTTACCTTTTGTACATGCTTCTAAAATACATCTGTAATAATATATTTAACTAAGATTCTGATTATGTTTTCAAACTGCATAACAGTTTATTAAAATATAATTTTTTCAATTAATGCTCATTTTATCTTAATATAATGAAGTGTCCTGACACAGACACTCACTCACTCACTCATCAACGCACAGCCCAAACCGCTGGACCTAGAACCATGGCATTTAGAGGGAAGCTTCCACTTGCCCCGTAGGCACCCACTAAGAAAGGAATTTTCAAAATTCGATAATAAAGGGGGTGAAAAGGGGTGAAATGTGTTTTAGAAGAATCCTTGATATCTCATTAACCGGGAATACTATCATAAATTTTTAACTTCATGATATTGCCCAAAGAAATGCATATTCGCACATTTTTCGATTTTGCGAAATCCGAAAATTAAGGGGGTGAAAAGCCGTAAAATGTGTTATTCATTAATCCGTGATTTCTCCTAAACCATTTCAGATAGTGAGGTGAATTTTAAAAAAATAATGTCTAAGTAAATATCTAAAAAGTATTTTTACAATTTTTTGAAATTCGTACTTGAAAGCTCTTAAAAAAATAAAACGTGTTTTTTAATTAATCCCACTTATCTCCTAAACCAGTGGAAATATTGAAATGGTGTTTGCTTTAAAATAAATCTTACGTAAATACAAAAAAAAATTAATTTCAGGATTGTTCGAAATTCGTTCTTGAAAGGTGTTAAAAAAATAAAATGTGATTTCAAATAATCATCTGTTACAGCTTATATCCGTTGAGATATCGAGATGATTTTTTATAAGAATGAAGCTTATGTATATATCTACAAATCTAATTCAGGTTTTTATGAAATTCGAAAATTAAGTAGGTGAATAGCAGTAAAAGGTTAGTCTCCCGAAAAAAAAAAGAATGCTCACGGAGAAATAATTCAACAGTCGTTTCATTTTGCCAACCTACTCATAAATAAAACCTCTTTGGACTGTAGGCCACTACATACTCAGGTATTGTATAAAGATTTTTGGTGTGGAAAGGGTGGGGTTACGGGTTCGTATCCCGTGCAAGACTTAGCGATGGGAATTACTATGACATCATTTGAGCATATTGCGCGCACTCTTTACACTGTGCTAAGACAGTTAATTATAGTTCACTGTTATTGAGTACGCTAGCTGTTAAATGCCTTTTATCACATATTTTATCCAGAGTTACTGTTTACATTACATAATTTCACGCGGGCAACGTCACAGCCGGCCGGATAGTTTAATATTAATGATAAACCATACACCTGCCCCGTAAATCTGAATGCATGGAGTAGCATATCGATAATATAACATACAGGTAGAGATGCAGTGAGGTGATTCTATATGATAATTAAGCTATAAATATAGAGGACACTTGGTACCTAGGTTCAGTATTTAGGGAGCAATGAACCGTATGTTAATAAAATATCGGAAACCGAAATACGTAAAACGACAATGCTCTAAACATTGATTTATGTAATTAGGGGCTTCAACCCCGCATCATATACTTGTTGATACCTTCGCTTCAACCGTTCCTAAAATAATAGGGGCGGCCACCCTATAATTGGATTCATTTTTGTATCGTCAGTATACTGGAATATTTGAAGATATTTTATTGAGTAATGGGAACTTTATAACAAAAATAGTCCTCCTATTGCAACTGTCTTGGAGCCATAACTGTTAAAAATGATGGCCAATCACTGTGAACAACATCATCCACGCTTCGATAAGTTCACGATATCGTCTCAACAGGTACAAACGCTGTGAGTTGATTCTCTATCCAAAATGGTGTAGAAAAAATTACATACGAACGATGCCGAACAGTAAGTCGTAAGGGAGAAATCCACCCTTACAAATCAACGTTTTAAAAGGTTTTAACTTAAATGTATAAAACCTACCGGGCATTAACAAGATTCTGTGAATGATGTTGTTACATTACCTGTTGAGACGGTAGTATCGTGGACTTAATGAAGTGTGAATAATGTTGTTCACAGTGATTGTCCACCTTTTAACAACTATGTCTCCCAGACAGCTGCGATAAAAGAATAACTTTTGTTACAATGCTCACATTTCTCAATAAGACAACTTTAAATGTTTCAATATCATGACGGTACAAAAGTTTAATCCAATTAATGTGCAATCGATGTGAGTTTGAAGACCTTAATAACATAAATAAATTTTTATAGCATTGTCGATTTACATATGTTTGTTTCCGATATTTTAATAACATTCTGTTTTAAAACTCTAGATCGAAAGGCTCATTACTCCCTAAATATTATACCTAGGCAATAAGTGAGGAGATTTTTTTTCAAAACTGGATGTATCCAAAAAATTAAAAAGTCTGTTACTGGTAAATTCTGTACAAACCATATAAACTAAATTAGATGGTGAAATGGGTTTTTGATCTAAAGTATATACTTTAGAAGAAAACCATTTCACCACCTGATTGAGTGAATATGGTTTGTACAGAATTTGCCATAAACAGACTTTTTAATTTTTTGGAGATATCCAGTTTTGAAAACAAGCATCTCAAGTGTCCTATGTATTGTCTACTTTGTTTTTCATAATGAATCACCTCACTGCGTCTGTACCCGTAGTTAAGGAGCAGCCTGTACAAATTTTCTTCCAATACATTGTCTTAAATGTAAATGCATATCCAATAACTGCAATTTACATAGCATTTCTACAAAGTTTCGTAAATAAATGCTACCAGTAACAAGTAGTTTTTTTAATTAGTAAAAGAGTGATGAAATAGATTGAATCCTTTACTAGCCTAATAATATTAAAATAAATAATAGGGGAAACATGTTAGCACTAGCTGGTGCTAGCAATATCGTTAGCGAGTTTTACAATTTAATGTGATAATATTTCTGAAACGAAAGATTTGGAAATTACTAAATGGTAGAAAATAATATTAAGGGTCACTAAAGCCCGTTTTAGAAACATTTTGAGAAGGAAAATTGTTTCTCTTAATTTTTTGGGTACCCCGTTCTGCCACTACCTCCCTAAAATATAATTTGTTTTGGTAGAAACATTTGCAGGCACACGCACAACTCATAATTTTTTTCTTCATTGAATTAAACTTTTTTTGGGTATCCTGTACCCTATACATCGAAGGGTTCGATAGAAACAATGGATTGATCTAAAACAGATTCCATATCTTTTCACCCCCTTCCAGTGCGAATTGCGAATATATATATATATATATATATATATATATATATATATATATATATATATATATATATATATATATAATAAAAACTTTATAGAATATTTATACTAGGTACTATTTAGGCTATTGTATGGGTGTCATATTTAAGTGGAAACCGTGACGATAGCCCGTTGAGTTTGAGATATATATTTAGACGATAAATTGAAAACATCTTCCATCCCGTTTCATCACTTTTCACCCCCTTGCGGGTGTTCAAGTGCGATAAAATCATAATTTTATATCTTTATGAAATAGTGTTAGTTTTGTAGACTATACTTGTGAGCACAGTTTGCTCTTACAAAACATTTTTAACTCGCATTGTTTTCTCATAACGGTGCGTCAAAGTCAAAATTTGCTGGTTCTGCTGCCATGCAAATAGTGAAAACCAACTGACCTACTACAATAAAATAATTCACTGTGATATTACATCCCACTAGCTATGTAATAAATAAAGTATTAAAAAGATCATAACGTAATATTTTGAATTTTCTAAAAAAATTCGCAAAAATACAGGAAAAAAGTTGAAAATTCAACAAATTTTTTTAAATACAAAAAACAGTTCACGGGATTTTTAAAAAATGTTTTATTACGTAGTCCGTGGAGTGTTATTTCACTGTGAATTTTTTCACGTACGTAAGTAAATTAGTTTCCACTATTTGCATGGCAGGAGAACATGCCAATTTGGACTTTGACACCCCGTTATGAGTAAACTATGCGAGTTAAAATTGTTTCGTAAGAGGAAACTGTACTCGCAAGCATCGTCTGCAAAACTAACAATATTTCATAAAAATATAAAATTATAATTTTATCGCACTCTTAAGTGTCAAATTTAAAAAAAAAGCAATAAACTACATTTAAGGTATTTAAGTGGGCATTAATTTTAAGTAAAATCGCGTGCACACACACACACACACACACACAAACACACACACATATATATATATATATATATATATATCATGACTCGAAAACACACTTTACACACTTTACCCTATTGTCACCTCTTTAGAGTCGAATTCGGGCATTATCCTGAAGTAGTATTTTGGGTCTTTACGTAAACCTCATTCTAAATCAAACAGCACTTCGATATCTGGACTGGTTCGATGGATGAATAATACAAAAATTATTTCACATATTTTATATCTTTAACTAAAGAATTTCGAAACGTCTTTACTCCCTATCTTGGACATTTGCATACGCATATAATATAAGTGAAAATCACGACAATAGCCCACTGGGTTCGAGCTGTACGGACGATTCATTAAAAACACATTTTCACCATTTATACGCCTTGGGAGTCGAATATAGAAAAATCCGAAAACTTATTTTTGGGTATCTACATTAACATCATTTTGAACAGAAAAGCAACTCTGTATCCCAAAGGGTTCGATCGAAAACGCATTTAAGTTCTTTTCACCCCATTAAGGTTCGAATCTCGAAAAATCCTTAAATTGGTAAGTATGAAATTGAAGTATAAGTCACGACGATAGGCCGTCGTTTTTTAGCTATGTTGATTGATCGTAGAAAACACATTCCATCCCTTTTCACTTCCTTAAGGGTCAAATTACGAAAAAAAAAAAAAAAAAAAAAAAAAAAAAAAAAAAAAAAAAAAAAAAAAAAAAAAAAAAAAAAAAAAAAAAAAAAAAAAAAAAAAAAAAAACTTCTTAGTGCTTGCCTATGACATAAAGGGAACCCACCACAAATAAATTTAAGTTTCTAGGTCCTGCGGTTTGTGCTGCAGTTTGATCTGTCAGTCAGTCCGTGAACTCTTTATACATAGATATCATTAAACATGTTATTTAGTGAACAACGGCTTAAAATCATTCAATTTTCGTTGTGTTTACAGAAAATAAATTTGTGGCTATGTAATGATTCAATTTTATGTTAATGCAAGTAAATTTTTATGATAAATTTTCTAATATTTCACATAAAACATTTTAATTCTGAATAAGTTACAAAAGTGCCAACATATTGTACTATGGATTGAAACATCAACGATGGACTTCTTTTTTTTTTTTTTTTTTTTAACGACAGAGTGATGTAATTCAGTTTTAAAAGAATTTATTTGTCAGATCACAGACAAGATAGAATTATGTCACAACTCAGTACTACATCTTAATTTTGCGTTTACTAGTTTAATTGGTTCTCTTGCATACTTCCTTCCTGGTTTTTGGCTTGGTTCGCCGTATACGGTCTTTTTCAAGACGACTTTCACTCTGTTGGTTTAAGTCAAATACACTTCTACGAGGTAACTTGTGGATATTTGATAAGGATTTTATATTTAAGGTTAGTGCACAATCTCAAAAGAACTTAATACGTATAATAAAATTAGAAGATATATATTTTTGAACACATCACTACCTATCGATGAGACGAAGAAGTAAACGACAGATTCTGCGATACAAAGCGTTATCAGTTATGTGAAAAACTTCTAATTCGTAGGCTTCCGTCACCATTATCTCAATATTTTTTGCGTTTGAGGTTTAGATGTGTAGACTTCAACCCACAAAATGTCAGTTATTTATTTGCAGTTGTTATTCTATTCTGAACGTATTCCTATTTATAAACTGTAGCAAAAGAACGCTAATAGAAACTTATTTAACGACTTAACACAAAACGTCATGGCGTTCATGTGTAATCATAGATGAGAGTCGTATACGGCTACAGTGCCTTATATTACATTATCATTCGTTTCCTCGTATCGGTCTACATTTTTCCTCGCGTACATTTTGCGTACTTCAGAAACATCAAATCTATTTGTTTCAGCTCCTTCGTTTTAACGTTCAACTATGTAATTAATGTGTGTACATAAATTGCCATAAATTTAATTTTATACGGTAATTTTTAACATTCGTAGTTTTGATTGACTAGCTCACACAAGTCGTTTGATACGGCATAATATTTATATCGGTACTAATTTAAATATAGCCCTACGTATATATCAATTAAGGTCGTTTATAAAGACCTTTCGAAATATATTGTAGACTCGTTTTAGAATTTGAAACCATAGGTTGAATAGTATTTTAAATATGACATCGCAGCAATGTTCAGAATAGGCATTTGACATATAACTGTATATTTCCATAAAAGTTTAGTGTCATTGCCAGTTTTTGAAGTTACATAGATTATTAAGAAATTATAATGAAGCTTAAACGTACTTAAGCCGACACGGACAGGTAAAGAATACTTCACTTTGTCGGGCAAGGTCAAATATGTGAAAATAAAATACAGGCAGCATTGTGTATTACTGGTTTTCTGATGACTGCAATATGACAGTACCTCGGGTATGTTTAGGTGCTGGTTTGCAATAGTACTGTAAGTATTTAAACGTACTTAAGGTGTAATTTTTCAACTTTGTCGACACCAAACATCTTATGAAGCGTTGTGAAATTGAGAATGTTAAAGGGGCGAAATATTCGTCATCGTTTTATTTGTTCGTACTTCATTATCAAATATTATAATTAAAAACCCAAACTGGCTATGACATACACCAGCACCGAACATAATACCTCGTGCAGGTATGACTTCTATCCTAATTTTCTCGCGATTGATAACAAACACAACTTACTGGCAGGTTTATTGCTACGGGTATAGATGTAACACTAATAACAGAATAAAATATCTTATTTAAAATAAATTTTATGACGTCCTGTGTTGTGACAAAGCTGGATTATACATTTTAATCGCTATAAAAAGTTGCTGAGTATTCCTTATAAATCCACTATAGCGAACGACCTCGATGCTAGTATTGCGACTTTGGCCATAGACGAGCAGGACTGGACACCTGAAGTTGAAAAACGGTCCTCATGACTGAGTTAGTACATGAAATAATCGTTAGTATCACTGTTACAGTGATGTTTTAACATCGTGGTAAATATAACTAAAAGAAGCATTAGTAGTATACAGTAATGTTAAAACAACACCACTGTACTAGTAAAGCTTTTTCAGTCATAGTAATATCAATTGCAGATTAGTATCCAGACCTGTATTTCTAAGACTGTGGTTGCAACCAAGAGCATGTTCTAATGACGGTGTTGTGTACAGGTTGTGCGAGGGTCTAGCCAGCTGCGCCGGCCCTCCAGTACCCGGGGCGAGCGAGAGAAACTGCGAGTGCGACCCCAAATGCAGAGACTACGCCGACTGCTGCGAGGACTCGGCGCACTTCAGCCCCGCTGTCCCGCAGGCGTCCTGTGTAACCATGCGCCAGTATGGACAACGGTACATGTTCACGAGCTGCCCGGGCACGTGGTCTGACAACGCAACCAGGGGGCTGTGCGAGCACACTGACTTGGAGGAACCAGACCTGTTGGTCATCACTCCCGTCACGCACCGCCCCACTGGCCGCACCTTCGCCAACGTCTTCTGCGCTGTCTGTCACGGCTACAGGGAATCCGAGTCGCTCGCCTTCTGGAGCCAGCGGCTCGAGTGCCCCAGCGTGCAACATGGCTTTGATGCTGAAGACGTGATGGACGAAGTGCAATTCGACCGGTCGCTGACCCAGTGGATTGTCAACATCTCTGGGGAGAGCCACCGCTGCAGGATGGACTCTGCCAAGCCGAGTGACCTGGAAGACTTCTCTAGGGGATGTGGGGGTGAAATGGTCTCGACCTGCCCCGACGATTGGGACAACACTACCATCCAGTCAATGTGCGAATCCTACACCAGTACAGTGTACAGTATACTGACGCGCATCAAGTATCGTAATCCGCACTGTGCTGTGTGCAATGGTGTGTCGGTAAAGAACATAACTTGTACCATACCTCACGCTCGCTACGATGGCTTCAAGTTCAATACGCAATCATTTGCTATTCTGTTCGACTTCTCTACATCAAAAAATAAAGGTGGTGTGGGAAAAATTCAGGCTTGTGATGACAATCAACTGTTCGATCCATTCTTCAGAGTTTGCAGAAGTGTATTTTGCTCAAAGGGGCAGAGCTACAGTGGTGAGAACTGCATCACCGACAGTAAATATGACAAAAATCCAGCACACGCAAAAAATAACACATCATTTTCTAATTGCTCAAGTAATGGGAACATGCAGGAATGTTCATCTTCCGAACGACAAATTGAAACATGTCCAAAATTCATGATAGATCGTGACGATTACACTGTCAGTGATAATGGTTCTATATACGTTTCCAAATACAACAAAACTTTTCAGCAGTCAGAATTGATCAATACCACTGATGGAAAAGTATACATTTGTGCAACAGCCATCGGTGAAAAGTTCATTGACAAATTTGGTCCATTTATGGGCTACGTAACAATTGTCGGTCTTGGAATATCTATCTTCTTTCTTACCTTACACTTGATAGCATCTGCTTTTAATTCCGAGCTGAAAAATTTAGCTAGCAAGAATCTGGCCTCATTGTGCGTGGCGCTGCTGTGTTCTTACATATTCTTCATAAAGATGACGTATATCCAGAATTTGGGCATAATGTGCACAACCATGGGATTCCTCACATACTACAGCTTCATGTCTTCATTCGCGTGGACCCTCGCGATAGGATTCGACATCTGGTGGACGTTGCGGCTGGCCACGTCGCAACTGCTAACAAGCTCCGGCAAGCGAACCTGCAGGTTCCTACTGTACTCCATATGGAGTTGGGGAGCTCCCCTGGTCTGGCTGGCGGCCGTGGTCACAATGGACCTGTCTCCCGAGGGTTCTGTTCCTGACCAGGCACGACCCGGCATCGGCAGGTCATCTTGTTGGTTCCACAGTCGGCAGGCGCTGCTGCTCTTCTTCGCATTACCTTTCGCAGCTGTAATGCTTACGAACGCGTTCTTCGCCTGCAGCAGCATTTACATGATCAGATCGACGGCCGCCGTGAACGCCGCCAGTACGTCGCGGCGCAACGTGGGACTGTATGTGCGACTAGCGGTGATCATGGGACTGGTGTGGTCAGTGGGACTGGCGGCGGGCTACTTGGACATGCCTGCGCTATGGTATGTGTTTATAGTGCTCAACACACTGCAAGGACTCTTCATATTCTTGTCGTTCACGTGCTCCACGAAGATGGCGCGGCAGGTGAGACGCTCCAGGCTGGCAGCTGTCAACACAAAGAGCCTGGCCTGCTGGCACACCAGAGCTTCCAGCACGCTCACCATGCAACTTGACACAGGTGACTTGTACTCCAAGAAACGTGACAAGTCTCCTACGCCTCAGAGGAACACTTCTTGAACACTAATACAGTGCTCGCGTGCAAACTGGTTCCTGCTGTTCGTTAGCAGTCATCGCATTCATTTCAATAGGTAGCCGATTTACATGTTTTTCTAACCGTAATGTTAAGAGTGAAAATCAATAAAACTGACAAAAAATTATAAATTCTTAATACACTATTTTAGGTTTGAAATTTTTAATATGAATTTTCAAACCTTTTAGCATTTACTATCCTACTCGGTTTCTAGAGATGTTACGAAAATGCATTTACTTTAGAGGTTATTTTTTTTAAATACTTTTGTTTACATAGTTTAAATAAAAAAAATTCCATACTAAGAAACCATTTATCTTTATATTAATGATGTAATTTCTATTTTGTAAACTAAAAAAAAAAAAAAAAAAAAAAAAAAAAAAAAAAAAAAAAAAAAAAAAAAAATCAAAACTGCGCTGCTACGCAAACATTGGTGCGTGACAACAATAATTTAAATATATATGTGATTTTAAGTAAGGTTTCCATTCCCTCAGAACAAAAAATAATAATTTATAAACGAAATATATCCAGATTAGCTTGATTGATTTCACAAACCCTCCTTTACTATGCCTTCCGAATTAAACAAAAAACACATTAATATTCCTTTCTCGAGTAAGGTACAAAAAAAAACAAGATGGCTTTCTGGTAAACTTGTACTGTAAAATTCATTTTGTGGAATAAAACACAAAATTTGGATATTTGTGTTTTAAAGGTTTCAGTGAAGTTTCTACCTACCCCTTTTCGTGTGATGGGTTTCAATCCAAACCCACTTTTTCTTTTTGCATATCGTCATTTAAGAATGTTCCTAAGTCCTGTGTTTTGCACCTAAGATACACAGCATACAGCATAGACAATAGTGCGTTTATGTATTTATTTTGTTGTGTTCCTTGTATTGTTGATGGTGCACATTCAACGTTACCTACATGTTTCTAACTCACGATACCATTGTTTCGGAAACTCTATCGCTGTAGCTTCATTTGTGATTTGAAATAAAACTATGAGTCCTAGACTATTGCAACAAGAGGACCTTTTTTGTTAGACAGGTAACATTACTCAATAAACCATCTTCAGATGTTCAAACATCCGGACGGTAAGAAAGTTATATGCAATTAGAGGGTAGCCACCCCTGCTATTTAAATAAGGGCGGAAGGTATCAACCAACATTCGCTGTTGGTTTGCAGATCCCAATAGCATTAAGCAATGCTGAAAATATTGTAGTTTTATGTCAATTAGTTTCCGATATTTTGGGAAAATACTGTTTTAAAATTCGATGTTCAGAGACCCATTACTCCGTTAATATTGCGTTTAGGTGAAAAGTGCAAAATATGTTTTCGTCATAGTTTTTCGTGAGGAACACGCAAGCGGAGTTTGTCTCCCTGTTTAAGAAACACCATATATACAGCTCAAAAAATTACGTAAAGTGTTCCGCAAAACCTACTCTCAAAATTATTTTATGCAATAATCGGGTGACCAACCCTATTATTTTCACGAAGGGGAAAGGTCTGATGGGTGCTTTATTTACAGGTTAAATAGCTGAATAACACACAATCGTAACTTAACTCCAAGCTTCTTTTCACTTGTCCAAAATAATGATGCTAAAATTGACTTTCAAGGACTCATAACCTCCCTTAGTATTCCTATGGCTAGGAAAGGTACTATAAAACGTATACCTACGTTTTCATGAGTGATTACCTCCCGAAGTTCAGACGTTTAATTTCCTTACACCCGGTGGTAAAAATGTGACTTTACGGAATCAGGGAAGGAAAACAATTTCTCTGGCTGGAAAACGATTTTAACTGTATGGGACAGGGAAATGTATTGATTACGGTTTATATGCCTCTTTCCTCCTCATTCAAACACTGTACGTCTGTTCAATCTGGAACCAGGCGTAAACTAACGTGAACCATTCCCTAACATATGGCACCAACGTCGATTCTCTGCCGAAACATTTCTTACGACGCACTGCGCAGTTTGCCGACAAGAAAACGAGCGAGTGGCATAGAAGCAACACGCGTCTGGACTCGCTTTGGGAGGAGGCAGGTCCTGCCGGTTTTCCTTAGTTTTCCTAAATTACTCCGGGCTTTCAGCATTACAAGCCATAGCCTTCTTAATGTTATTCTACTTATGCCTTGAGGCTGCTAGGAGGCACACAAAGTTATCAAACAAATAAACAAAAAGAAAATTATTTGGCATTTAAATAAAAAAAACACTCACTCAAAATTCAATTTCTGTAAATATCTACAGTTTTTAATTTTGTAAAATTAAAAAAAAAATCAGTGCTTCGGGACTTATAAACAGTGACTAATATTTTTTTTAAAATTATATTTAGTGAATCATGAAAATTTTAAATTTTAATTTGATTATAATTAGATTTAAAGATATGCGTAGGTAATGCGATCAATAAAGTTCTACGCAAATTTTGTTAAAACTGAAATTTCATGAAAAATTTTGTTGGAAATACAGTTTATGTTTTACTTACTGCCTCATATTTCGTTTTAAGACAAAATTTAAAACATATTTGTAATTCAGTAATGATATGTTAAGGAATTATTTTTCAATTATTTTTGGTTAGTTTCAATTTACTCATTTTAAACATTGTTGCAAAATATTCTGAAAATAAAGAAAAATGTGCTACTTGAAAAATTTTCTTCGCACAAATATTATGTCTGTCTACGCCATCATGCATGCATAACACAAGCGTTCAACAAAACAACTTTGTAGCATATTGTGACGCTGTCAGATACAGGCAAGGGTACGGCTATTCATACTATTTAGATGGACTACACTCATTGCATGGTACTTCCAAGTGCTGCGTTCTTGATCGTGACAAGTACTTCAATTTAGTATCGCTGTAAAGTAATAAGGTTTGTCTCATGCACTTCCCTCAAGACGTTCTTCGTTCCTTTTTCGATAGCATGTCCAACTAACAGGAGGCAAAGTTTACTACAGCAATCGTATTATCGTTTCTAAGCCCTTGCTGCAGCAATTATTTATGGCCAAAATATTGACTAATGGGAATTGATTTTTCTAACATTAGATGTACGACTTTTATTATAAAGTAGGGAATAGACAGATTGTTTTACGTTTATACGTTTACAGGACAAAGTTTATCGTTACATTCACGTTCTGAAACACGTAAGGCAGGGTTCATGTTACTGTTATGTGATTAACTGTAGTAGTTCGCATAAGTGAAGGAGGTTTGTCTTGTCAGCTTTTTATCGTTACAAAATGATGATGTTGAAGTCGTATTAATTTCAGAAAATCAATCAAGTTTTTATCTATGCCCCGTCGTGACACGGATAGAACCAAGGCAGTACAATCAATCTTCATTAACCGTGTGTTCTTAAAATTGTATTTTGGATCCAAAATCCTACCATCACAAGAACAGCAAAATAAATTTTATGCAGGCGGTTTGAAGGCGACAACTGTTTACAACGTATGGTATCATAAATTTGTTTCGGGGAACTGTTCTACTAATATAGATGACTATAGAAACTGTATTTAGGTTATGAAATGAAAAAAATAAAAGAAGAAATAATAGTCGATTCTCGATTTAGGAGTGAAAAACAAAAAAAAGTGAAAAATTCTGAACACACGACATTCAAGCCGTCTACGAATTAGTATTGCGTTCATAAATGAAGGGTTCTGGGTTTCGATGAGAGATTTATAAAGACCGCGAATATTCTCCGGAAAGCACTGTGACTGTATTTTCTATTGGTTTAAAATGCTTCGACGTCAGTTACTTTCCAGGGCGTGTGAAATAAGTTCGAAACATGATGTAAGTAGCGCCACAGATGGTCAGAGCTGTGATCACGAGTAACACACTGCAGTAGATACCACCGCACTGGGCAATTCAACCTGCCACACTCCACGTTATAAATATATTGGCTCTTTGCTCAACTTTTACCTTCAACAGCGGAGCTCAGTATTCCCCACGGTTTAAACGATCCATTAAAATGCAGAACTCTCGCGGGGACGAAGCCATAATGCGGAACGACCAAATGAATACGGGGGAGCAAAAGTAAAATAAAATAGGAACGGCAGTGCAGGAAAATTATGATGGGGGAGGGGTTTGGGAGGGAGCAGGGGGTGTATATTATATGAGCGGAGCGCGGCGGTGGAAGCAAGCCCTTTGATTAATGATCCGAGTCAATTTTAATGAATTGTGACAGCCAGGCTACGTGCGTTGGAGCGATTCTCCGCGTGGAGCTCTGTTTGTTGAACAGTTAACATTTCTGTCGGGGAATTCTTCGCCATATCAAACTGTGGCTGCCACGGGTTACATGGCAAATAATCTTCGGTGCGCTACCGGGCACACTTACAGACTACTAAACATTAAAAACATCTCTTCTGAACGCAAACGAAGTGTAGGTACTTCTTTGAAGTCGCTTTTGAAAGACTACATAACGAATACGTGATGCGATACCATCACTGTTCTGATACAGTTCGCAACATAGAAATATATAAAACGTGGATCAGGTAAGCTTTTTTTCAGCGTACTAATTTATTTGAGACTAATTTTATACATATATCAAGGAATTATTTATATACGAACATTTGCTATTCACACACGCGCATACATGTATACATTTTCATGTTTGACATCGAAAACACATCGTGGCTTTGGATATGTATATATATATATATATATATATATATATATATATATATATATATATATATATATATATATGTGTGTGTGTGTGTGTGTGTGTAGATGATTTGAAAGTACTTAAAAAACTTTCTAGAACTTACAGAGTAGATACTTAAAAAAACTACCATGAATCACCATTGAAATAATGTGTGCCACTATATCCAAAACCACGAGATGTGTTCAATGTCAAATATGAAAATACCAACACAATACATTCACAATGAGTAGGGATTTGCAGTTTTCTTATGTCTGAGCAATGAAGAGAAATTAACAAAATTAAGTTTTTATACCGATTTAAAAATGTATTAGTTCTATTTTGTTTAATAAATATTTTGCGAAGTTAATTTACTCAAATGTTTAAAAGAATAACATGGTCAATGAAGAGGTGTGATGCGTCGGAAGAGGAGTGTGGCTATAAACACAAGAGAACTAGGCGTGCGTTGAATCGGTTTGGCGGGAAGGTGCGTTCGCAAGGCGGTTGTCGCAAGGGATCCGTACAGCGAAGTTGTAGGCAGACAGAAGTGTAGCCCCGCTGGGATGCGGCTTGCTCTCAGTGAGTGAACTAGCGAAGTCGCATTGCAAAGAGCACCAGAGGGAGGCGCGCACCTCGCCTCTACCTGGACTGCTGAATAATTAATAACTCGTGTGGAAACACAAGGCACCACTATACAGGATCGCAAGTATCTCTTGCCTCGGCAGGTAATTACATAACTAAGAAGTGGTTGCCTCCTCTCCAGGAGGCGTGAGATGTGGCTAGAGGCGGTTGTAAGAAGTCACGAGCTGGAGTACAGTTAGCTTCACAACCAGCACTTACGTGTAAAAGAAGATACACCCGAGTGTGCAGGCAAGCATTCACATCACCACGTAGCGTGCGCACATACGTAACTGAGTTGGTCAACTTTCTACTACTTACGTGCGTACACTAAGTGGTGGTTGTAAATCCAGCCTTAAGAGGGCGTGGTACATAATTCAACGCTAAAAGTATTAATCTTTAAATGTAGGTTTCTTGAAGCCAATTTGCGAAAATTAAACAGTAGCGATCCTAGACAATTGTTTTAGACAAAGTTTTAAACAAAATAGTTTCAAGTGTTACAAACTTCTGAGGCACAATCTCTGACGCGGGAACCTCGTGCATTTAACTGCGACGCAAGATATCACGCGTAACGAATTAGTAATTCTGGAAAAATATTGGTTCATAAGATTGGCAAATACCATTGCCTAGGATTGTCACTGAGTATTTTATCCACAATGGCTTCGAAAAATGCATAGAAATCAATTGATGTTTTCAGCTTTTATTTATCTACCACGCACTCTTAAAGTAACCGTACGAACGTAAGCCTAAATTTTATTTTCAAACACTTCCTCTTTTTATCATAAAGTATTTTATATGTTTTTTTTTCCAAACAATTAAGATACCATGTGCATATATATATATATATAATCAATTGTGAATCCAATCCCCAAAAACCTCACGTACGTACGTTAGGTGTGGTTGTTTCTACTGCTTTTACGATAACTATTTTTTTTAAGCTTAAACTAGTGCAGGTATAAAAAATGTTTGACAATTTTTAAAATGGTTTTTGCCGTGATAGCTATTTTCTTCAAAACAAGAAATTATACAGTTTCGACTAAAAGTCAATCAACCAGAATTTCAATAGTTACATAATTAGCTAAAACCATAGTATTTACTGCCTTGATAAAATCAGCCAACATGGAGAAGACGAACTTAAACAAAACTGCCAAACATATTTTTGATATCTGCTGTCGTTTAGGCGTAAAAAATTAATATCGTTAAAAAGTAGAAACAAGAGAGCATGGCAGGTATGTTCAGTCTCGTGAGCAGGTTTTGTTCAACATCAGGATAAGTCAAAACTCCAGAAAGCAATCCAGGGTTTTAATATGGCGGGAATAAAATCGCATATATGATACATTTGTTAAGTATGTTACTGAATGCGACGTCCGCAGCATACTTATTACTCTTCTTTTATTTATATTACTTGTTTTGTGTTTCTTTCTTAGATATTTTGAACACTGTACGAACAGTTTCACTTCGTCTTAATTTTGGTTATGACTGTTTACATTTTTTTTGCTTTAATTACCTTTGTCTAACAGCTTACCTCGCTCTCGAGCAGGGATAACCAGGATTAGATCAAGTACTCGTTTTTGTGATTTCTTTGGCGCGTGTAAACTTAACTCGGGTTATTCTTTGCATGCCTCAAGCTGAAATGTTTGCCCCACCTACCCTACCCTCGAGGCTTTTAATAAAGACCTTAGGAGACGATAAGACAGGTCGGCGGATCGACCTGTGTGTATGTGTGTGTGTGTGTGGAAACTTTTCGGTTAGTCTTGGAGAATAGAACTCGTTCTAAAATATGGCAAGTCGGCTGGAAAACGCACAGAAAGTATGCGTGGATTTTTTTTTTTCATTATTTATGGCGTATTCGCCGTTCTGAAAACTAAAATTAATTGACCAGAGCTAAGTGGAGCGACAAAGTACAATTGTACTGACAGGCAACAGGGCATTACATGATGATGGACGACGGTTAAAGGCCAGTAGTTGAAAGGTAATTATAATTCCTATAAGCATGTAATGTGACCAAATAACATGGTGATTAGTGTGTAGTTAACATGACGCAACACTAAGAAGTATGTAAAGAGATTTAACATGTTTTTAAAGGAGACAGAAAAAGTCAGTATTAAGTTAATTATTGGCGTTTGATTACAACACTCTCTGCAGTCACTTCCAAGCGCGAGTGTGAAAGTACCAATATATTCAGAGTACAAACCAGGTTTCATACAAAGCAACATAGGTGCTAAACTCGTTCAAGATGACACTGAACAAGAGCTCAAGGCTCAATTTTGTGCGAAATGAGAAAAGAAAGTTTTTTTTTAAAGCAAGACAATGCAAGTTGCATATGGAACTAGAGAACCATATTGGCCGTTCTGCGCTGATCTTGCAATATTATCATAGATGTATAAAAAATCATAAAATGTACTGTGCGAAAAATAATTCAAGAAGAGTTAACACGGTCGTTAATAAAACACTCATTTTCTCATCAGTTGTGCACTCGACTGAAATGATTTCAAAATAAATACAATAATTTTTGGCAAGAATCCGAATTAAACGTAATGTATTTTATAATACCATAGCTATTTGCACCTACCAAAGCTATCAATTCAATCTGGAAACAATATATAATAATGTGCTGTAGACGAACTCACTTCGAACAAAATTGGACTGGTATTACTGCACTAAATTTTACGTTTACGTACAAGATTTAGCACGAAAACCACCTTGCGTTGTGTGAAACTAACTTTAGGAACACGGCCTAAGACGCTTATCTATCTTTACCTTTCTCTCTATTTATTTATCTACCTATCTATTTCTACCTTTCTCTCTCTATTTATCTACCTATCTATTTCTACCGTTCTCTCTCTATTTATCTACCTATGCATCTCTCCACCTGCCGCATTATAAACTTCCAGTGCGCTACGCACTATACGGAATTTTGCGTGTTCCCTGTCAAAAATGTGCAGAAAAATGCATAATACTGCTTCGGGAGCGATGCCATTGTCGGGTACTTTGGCACTCCGAGCCTACAAGGATCCGGCATGTTGTGAGGTTTCAGTATCGGAGCTCTGCTATTGTGCTGCTGCTTAACCCGAGATGGCTTCGGCGCCAACAACTCCAGTTGCGTCTTCTCTGCTCTCTTGCCTATGTTCGGTGGTTCATTAAGCCCCACAAGCTTTATGTTTTATACTTGTACAGGTCATACGAGAAGTAGGCTACTAAAGAGTGATGCGTACTTCAAGCAACTTAGATAACTTTTTATAATCTAGTTTCGCTCTTGCATTTCCGAAACTCGTATTACAGCTATAAATGTTTGTCCTCTAAATTAAATAAAAAAAACTGTGTGAGTAAGAATGCGGTGTGGTTATTTCTTCAATTCCCAAACATTTTTATATATAATAATTACAGTCTGAGACAAAAAATTTAACTGTTTACGAGTCCAATAAACTAGGGTAGTAGATATCAAGCACGTTGTAGAATTTACTTAAGTTACTTGGCAATATGATAGTTATGTAACACTGGTATTAAGTGAAAAATCGGTTATACACATGCGAAGAGTATTTTACTCAATATATTTTTTTAGCAAAACTAATCACTTCTCACCAAATATCAGGTTTTGTTAGAAACACTCAATGTAGTAATGATCATACACATGTAGAAAGAATGTGAACACCATACAGGAAAAATAGCTTTAATATCACTGGAACAGTGAAGTCGCAAGCACATGAAACAATTAATGTGTGACTACACAAGGAAAAAAAAACTGTTCGAACATCAAAATTTAAATAAGCAAGCATACAGATTCATGTCATAAGAAGAACACGTAAAATCATTCAGCACAAAAGTCATGCTCAGACCAGCATTTGATGTCATTGCTTTAATATTAATTTAGCTATTTAGCGACTCTCTCTCTCTCACTATATATATATATATATATATATATATATATATATATATATATATATATATGTGTGTGTGTGTGTGTGTGTATGTGTGTGTGTGTCCTGATATAAACTGATGTCAAAAGGAAAGACACTTCTAGAAAACAAGCGTGTTCAGTCATAGCCGCAGGTTGCAATGATAGTTTTCAAACGATATGGAACAGTAACCAAATAAAATTACTTTTAAATATATTTTCAAATTAAAATACTTCTGATAATAATTTGTAATTAATATTTCCGGACACATGTGGGTAACTGCAAAGCCCAATTTACTCACCGAACTCCTCTGATTATACTACACCTTGTGAATTGCGTGTAAAAATTACTAACGCTAAAGACGTTTCCAATAATCCATTTTATAGCTTTAAAATAAAACATTTATGCTGCTTGTATAGTCTACTGCACGAAAGAGTGCTCTTTTCTGACAGTTACGATAGTAGAGGTTCCTGTTGTCCACCATCCATCGACATTTGGTTTTCGGGATATCTTATGCTTACAACATCCTTTTGCTTTAATTCCCTCATTCAGCTAGGTAATTCATTGTTTCATGAAAATAAAATATTGGAATTAGTTTCTGGAATGACGTTCACCAGCTGTCACAGTGCACTCGTTTGTATAACAGACTGTAACAGCACTGCGGACTGCAGTTCCATCTGTAGACCGAAGAACATGAAGAACGTCCACTACAGACACAAAGGCCGGATCCAAGAGAGGGGTTACAATGGACATGGCACCCCCTCCAAACCCTTGAATTGCTATGAAGATGTGCTATGAATGTTTTAAAACTTAAAATAAATTATTATCAGGAATGTTAAAAATTGTATTTCGTTCGTTTGTAATTAATTTCTGAAATTATTAATATACATTGCCCCCTTCCGTACTACAAATAGAAAATCTAGACATGCATATGCAATATGGCAACATGACTCTTTCCAAACCTAGCGTAGATCCTTCCCAGGAATACAATGGCCTAACTTCACCTGTTTTAAGTGTGGTACCTACATACCGTAGCTCCCATCACCCGCTGACAAGCTTGTCGACTGAGTTCTACTTAAACCAAGTATCTCTGACCGGAATCACAATTGTAAATGTGCTGAGCAATCACGGGATGCATTAGCGAGATCATTCGTAGCACGCGAATTCTTTGTTTCTTAAAACGGCTATTTCTGTCAGTGAGAGCAATTTTTTTTTCATAGTAGTGAGTGGTACAGCTGACAGTACGTTAGTGCAAACGTATACATACTAGAGCAGAGTGTTGTGAAAACTGCTGGTGTGACATTCTGCACGAGCCTATTGCTACTTTTTAAACACAATTTTGGCACCACTCGAACAGCGCTGTAGTTCCAAACGACGAAACACTCAACGACTCTCCCGCAGTGGAGTTCGTTAAATTCCTCCGTCAACAGACCACTTGCCACTCGAATCCATGCCGCGAATCATATATCTCATCTCGTTACAGATGACACCGCTTGGACAATTTTTAACTCCTCGCACGACACGAAGCTGTTGGTGCAGCGACCATGATGCTCACCTCTCACCAAGGTGATCAGAGTCGGATTTCCGGCGGAGTCGACCAGAATTCGCGCATGTGAAACCGCGCCGGACCATGCCGTTGGTGATCTGGTTTTCTTGGGGATCTCCCATTTCCACCACAACTTCTTTCCGGCACTACTCCATCCTCCCCTCTTATCGCCCTCACCAACGCTGGCAATACTTTGCCTGTACAATCTGTGTTTGTGCTTATACCAGTATCCAGGGGCGTCATTTAGAGAGGAGGAGGAAGCCCCTGAATTTATAATGCAAAGTGCATCAATTTTTTTGAGTATTTTGTTATTTAAATAATACTAACATAAGAACATAAAACTGAAGTTTTATTACTAAAGTTTCTAACTTTTTACACATTCTTAATTAATTAAAAAAGGTGTAACAAGATCACTGACGCCAAAAAAAAGTCTTGACCCCTCCCCCAAGAAAAACGTGAAATGCCGCCCCTGCCGGTATATCCGTAAAAACTGTTCCGAGAGTACGATTTTTTTTCAGGATAGGTAACAACTATTATCCGTAGAAGCCACGTTTGACTGTACTCTAACGTGTCTTTCAATAGGAAAAAAAATAAAAATGGCAAAAAAAATGGGGGTTTTAGGGCTTCGGCGTTTACTTTTCTTAAGGCAAAGGAGAAAACTACATCCTTCCATATGCAATTAAATTGCATGGCTTTCGAAACATGCAAGTCCTAATGTTGCAGATGTAGTTGCGTGCTATTGGACTACAAGGACCGCGATGGGGACCTCGTCGCCTCTAAGCACAAGGCGTCCAACTGGAGTGTGTCAGAACCTCTTCACTTGGCGACACGAGGCCGCATAGCGGGCGGACACCGCGGCCGCTCGACAAGACGGTCCTGATCGGTCCGGACCGCGCAGCATGCAGCACCACGCCCAAGAACACACATGCACACAAAACACGCCTCATTAGCATCGTGTTAACGAAGGGAAACAGTTCGGGCCGCGTGTTTATTCACATCCCAGCGGGCACACACGCCAACACACTCCTCTCACTCATTTACTTAACAAACAACGCCAAATACAAAGCGGTGTTTGCTTTGTGGCGTGTGTACAAAAGGAGCGGGGGCAGTTAACGGACGGTCCGGTCCGGCCGACATCTGTGTTATTTCGAGACGGAACAATGAGGGGATCTGGACAGGCGCGGCTGCACTGAAACGAAGCGCACCGGCCCGGGCCAGGAGAAAGGAAAAATCTGCACGTCCGGGGCGGGTTTTCATAATGTCCCGCCCCGCACAGACTTACCGCGGCCACTCGCCCAACGTCCGGCGTGCCCTCGCACCAGTTAACCCTTGTGGCTCCCGTGTTTGCACACCAAACACGCCATTCCCACCGTTTCTTCCAGACATTTTTTCTGAGGGGAGGAGGGAGGAAGTTTCCAGGTTTGGAGAAGGCTTGGATGTTGAGAGAATACAGAAGAGTCTTGTCGGAACTGTTATTTCAAATTTTCCTTCGGATTTTTGCGGGGGGGGGGGTGGAAGCAGTGGCAATGCTCCGGAATAGGGAACCCCTCCCCAACCCTTCTCTTAGAAAGGGAGCCTGAAAGCACCACAGGGCATTCCGCAGACTGCTCTGTCGCGTGACCAAAAGAGGTCGATTAAATATCGCTATCATGGGCGCAGCGAAAAATTTGCACCGCAGTAGTACTACGTAAGTGCACGCAGAAGTGTAAGGGATCACGTTATGGATGCAAAATGTATGAAAAATTGCTGGAACTAGGAGTCAGAGGTGACTTCGGCACACCTAGAAAATTATCCCTCTCTAAAATATCTCTGCCCCTACAGTTTACGTAAAGATCTCTGGAGATCTCGCTGGAGGGATATCCTCCCTACAATGTAATGTTCGGTACGCCAATGAAAATAAAGCCGCCTCGATGTATTTAATTAAAACTGCGACGAGAGGTGCAAGAAAAATACCAGTTTTACTTGCTCTGCGCTGCGTCCTTCCAAAAACAGGTACTCACATGTAATCTTCCTGCAGTTCGATACCCAATAACACCATGGGTCATAACATCTCTGTATGAATAACGGCGTTGTATGCAGAACAGATTATTTTTGTCTGCTATAAAAAGAATATTTCAGAACTGTTTCTGAAGAAACTAGTTATTATATATGACAACTGCAATCGGAAAAAGTCCTAGAAAAAGTTTTTAATCTTTACCATAATTCTTCTGAATTATTTCGGCACTAAATGCAGCCAGGCAAAGGAATAGCTCCGTGAACATTCAAATTTTCAAATTATTCGGCTTTAAAAATGCCGTAAACCTTGAAAACGCGTCTTATTGGCTAACACATTTTTGACGTAGCCGTGCCGCCACCCACCAGTCACTATTGTGTGTATTGGAATTTTACACCGACTTAAAAAACTGACATAATTGAGCGAACACAGCTACGCAAAAACTAGCTAGGAAATACGCGCATTGTTAGGGTATGCTTAGTAGTAGATTTGTTAGTTAACAACAAAGATTTCACTGGTGTTGATTTTAAAGGTGTGAAGACATTGCGACGTTTTAGGTTTGAGTTTATGTTAATTTAATTTAAATTTCAGAGTGACAATAACTTACTACAAATTTATTGTAATGTTTCGGTTCCGGTATAGAATCATAAGTTTAGGTTTGAAAAGTCAAGCGAATGAAGTTCGCATGCGTACAAAAAGTGAACCTACCGAGCTAATTGCTGGAACGCGTTTTAACAAACCTGGCAGAGACTGGTGATCGAACGTCTTGGTTGCGCGAGTCGGGAAAATTATGTAGCAGATCAATTTATTTGATTAAATGTAATTTTTTTCACTTAATAATTTTTAAGTTTCTCGTGAACGGCAGTTAGAGCTGTGCTGCCATCTGTGGTCAAGTTTCGCAAGATTCCGCACACCCCTCGAATTATCGGCCAATCACGCGTGACTTGAACTCGCCTATTGGCTAATGACGTCGCCACAGCCAGTGGAACAGCCGAGGTTTAGTAGCAAATTGCAAGTAATTGACTGTAACTTTTAACTAAAAGAACTTATTTATTTTATGCTAACCATGCCATATTGTACATAATACATATAAATAATTATTACATACGTAAACTTAATTTTTGTCGTTAATATCAGACTATTAAGTCTCTTCTTGTAGCTTAAATTGTGCAGTCCGCCTTGGTTTGTCAGACGGCGCTATATAGTAAAGATTTTATCCAGAGTAAATTGCATTTTATTGCTGCGCAAAGGAACTATTATACACATTTATACTCTTCGCAGTTCCGGCCATACACGTTTTACCGCATTAACTACTTTATTAACACAATTTCACGACCTGAACGTATGTTGCTGCAGTTTGTATGTTAGGCCTACATACTGTTGCGTGCCATGTTCCTGGAGGCCAGTGGTCGGCGGCTGTTTCGTAACACCTTGAGGGCTGGCCGATGACTCAAAGCCCGGGTGGCTCATAGTGGGAGAACCGCCGAAACTACGTCATAGATGCCTGTCCCAACTGCGTCTTAACCCTTCGAGGGCGGCCGACGTGACTACGAGCTCATCCGAAACATGATGAAATATCTATTTTTAGACCCCGGAAATGCGGGGAATAACCGACTGTCTGGGCTAGTATAAAACCACAGAATCGGCACATTTGAGGGGAGTTCGCTATTGGAAGTGCTAGAGGAAGGTGCTACGCCTGTGGAGAGAGACTGGTGAAGACATCTTGGTGACGTCAAAGTCTACTGTGAGGCGGCAGGCGGCTACCTGCGGAGCAGTGTTTGGCGATACAAGAGGACTGCTGCGGCGGGCTG
>PNEQ01032516.1:0-196496 GCA_003012365.1 Medauroidea extradentata
TGTGTACCCCACGCAAACACTCTTGACATTCTGCCCACTGCTTACCTTGACTGTCGCACTTCTCTCGTGTGCATCGCTGCGTTGGTGATGTTGGCAGGTCCGTATTGTCCGGTATGCACTGACACAGGATCAGGTCCCAGGTGTTGTGGTCCAGCAGGTTGATGTGCTTGGTGCGAGTGCACTTGCTGCATCTGTCCATAGGCGTATCACTGCAGGCTTGCGTCTTGTCGTCCATCGTGGTTGTCGCGACCTTGTACCACGCGGTTGGTAGGCCCTGCTGAAGGGTGTCACGCACGTGCCCTTCCGCAGTACGTGTCGGTGTGACTGGAGCGTAGGACCGCGTGACGTCACTGTCCCAGCTTCCACAGCTCACGCTGGCGACATCCAGCACGCCCAATTTGCGCATGCGCCGCGATGTTCGGCCTAATGTACCCTATGCACACTTTGCTGTCTACGCTTCTCTAGGCTTCCCTCGGGAAAGCTGCCTGCCGTTGTATTGATGAGAACACACAAGCTCCACTTGGGAAAGCCACTTAACGCCTCCAACCTCTAGTGGGATCCGGATAGCGAACTACGCTCTTGATGTGAGTGATTGGGCACCAGCAATACTCCCCAGGTACTGCACTTCGAGACTCTTAGGCCTCAGGGTGTGGTTTGTTCGGTGTGTTTGGTATCCCACCCGATGCGTTGATGTGAATGATTGAAAGCCACTTAACGATTAGTGATTGAACGCTACTTAACGCGCGGCGCATTGATGTGCGTGATTGAGTGGTGAAAGCACTTGAATGGATTAACACATATGACACTGACTATACCAGAACTACACACTTACTGGATGTTGGCCCCCAGTACGCCTGATAACTTACGTTGCTTATACTAGCAATATTAGGTGTCTAGAAATAATGTAAACAGTATTTCATTTACAGATGATTTATTACGCTTACGGTACATAGTGCCAAAATAATGTCTGAATTACGCACGCAGCGAGGTAAACGTAGTGATGCGTCCCTTGCAGTAACAATAACCCTAAAGCACACGATAATGTACGTGATAGTGAACTTTGCGTAGTGACTACAACCGGCTGGTATATCGCACGTGGTTGGTGAGTGATCAGTGTGGAGCTGGTGTACGAGGTGAGTCTACGACACTAGAAGGTGCACCTCCTTAAGCAGCGAGGGACTGGCGACCACTATGAAGGACCGTCAGGTTCACTTGGAAGCTGGCGTAGAGAGTTGAGTTGCGGTGGGCACATGCCTAACTAACGTGTCACAAGGCAGCCGTTCCCGTGCACATTGTAGTGTGGTAGGGCTCTACAAGTGATGTTAGCGGTACAGTGCGAAAACTATGGCGAGCTATGCTAGGCCGGTGGTGGAGTGAATGGCACGTAACACGCTGCACACAGAGTGATGCTCTCAACGAGATGAATTGCGTGAGTGCGTGATAATGAAATGAATTTACAACGTACTGCTCACATGTATGCTGAACACAATGGCGGTGTCATAACCTGCACGTGGTCGGTCACAAAAACATGAATTATGCCCTTAAAATGTTACACAAATACAAAATAACCCTAGCAACGTGTGTGCAAAATTATGCTGAATAAATCAATACCAAAACGAACCTCGTATGGTGAAGGATGAGTGCCGATGTCTCCCGATACAAAAGTCCCTAACCACGTGGCGGTGATAATGCCGACGCTGTGTTTAAGTTAAAAATACCAAAAATGGTCACAATTATTAAGTTAAGCAGATGCGCAATGCAATGGTGAATATCTGGTAACGTGTGCTAAGCAAAGGTGAACCGGTATACTAACGAGACTATTGAAAACTAACAATCAGTGAAACAAAAGATGAAGAGCACACGGACAGCGCCTTACCTCTCCAGAAGACTTTGACGAACTGCCACGAGGAAGGCAACCGCTAGGGGCTTCTTGCCTTGCTACGGGATTTACACACTTCCGGTACCTCATGCGCGTGAAATATTAATATTAATACCTTACGAAAATGGCACACACTAAATTACATAATAAATTACGTTACTACGTTACATATTTTGCTGATAGTGAATGATGCATTTATAAATGTCTGCTGAAAACATGAAAGTGAACGTAGCGAACATGGTAACCCTTGATGGCCTTCAGCACATACTGTACACTGCTGTTTGATACACAATACACTTCGCACTAAATGATTTGGCATGCATATACACTGGGGTTGCGGAATGATTATGGGAGAGACTGAGAATGCTTTTGGGTGGGTGGAAAAGGACACACTTGCGCCGTTATGGGCTTAACCCATACGCTGGCCCTGCGGCCGGCGTCATATCCAATGGAAGAAAAGTGGTGCTATGTTGCCATATTTACACTTCAAGTGGACGTGGAAGCGCTTTCAGCTGGCAAGCTCCCGAAAATTGTTTACAAGGATGCGAGTAGTTGGCAAGCTGCCTGGTGAATGTCTTCTAATAGCGCTTTCGAAAGCTGTTTACAGATACGACCCTAAGGAACTTATGATTTTAAGGATCATTTTGGTATCTTGTTCCGATTTCCATTCACATAGATTTAATAGCATCATTCTATGTCTTTATTTCTAAAACTGTCTGTACCACACAATCCATAATGTTTTTGAGGAATGAAACCACACTTCACTATTCAGTTTCCTAAAACTGCAGAACTCCTGAGTTGTGATCAAGCACCCATTTAAATTATGTCTTCCGAATAATTTAAAGGAATTTAGCTAATTTATGAGTAGTCTAAAATCTGCTAAAAACTAATGCCACAGCAGTCAGCAGCCACATAAAAAATGCCACAGCAGTCAGCAGTCACATAACCAAAGTGTTTACCTCCTACCATGGCAATCGGGGTTCTATCCCTGACTGGTGATCCTCACACTATTGCGTCAGACGATATCACTGCTCCACGAGTTTTCTCATGAAACCCTTTTTTTCCCCACCACTTTATTAAGGCTTAAGAGTCACATTCTATGTCAGGACACAGGGACGATGGCAACCTACAATGCTCCCTGCCCAAAATTAAGGTTATTTTAGTTAGGTGTTACTCCTGCTCTAGAGTGAATTCTGCACAAACTATTATTATTGCTTAAAAACTTTGCATATCATTTCTGGAGAATCACTGACCATGATCTGCATAGGTCATTTACTCTCTGTAAAAAGTAGTTTTGAATAATTTTAACTAATAATTTGCTACCTTTAAAGCATTCTGTATTGTGTGAGTATATTAGTGCTTAAGATCTTTCAACTAATAGTTATGTTTTAACTATATGCACCAAGCAAAATTATGTCGACAGTAATGCACTGGACTTACATTCTGGAGAACACAGGTTCGAATAACATAGTTTTCCATATTTTCCCAATATCAGGTGAATGCTGGGAAGGTCTCTTAATGAAGGTCATGGCCAGTTCCTTCACTTGCCTACTTGTGATCACCCATCTCTAAGGTCATCACGATTGACGAGATGTTAAGCCCGACTCAAAATAAATAAATCATTAAATGAACACTTTACACCAGCGATGTTTAAAAGACACCACTAACAAGCAATCAATTTTTCTTTCTAGCTTCTATGTTGTTGCTGCAGAAGCTTCTAAAGCCTATGAACTGATGATTCTACGGCTCCTTTACATAGTTTGACTGCAGTATTTTAAATATGTATTAAAGTTACTTTTTTTAAGGCTTGTTACTTGTCAGGAAAATTATTCCTTCTTTAATAGCTTGGTTTAGCCTACCTTGGTTGAGAAGTAAGGCTGAATTTTACATTATTATATAATATATACTTTTATCAGTACTATCTTTAATTGTAAATCTCTGTTCATTAAATTTGACTGTTGACACACTAAGGAGCTGTCATTTATAGAAATACTATCTTCAATTGTCCTTGCCATACATAACTTTAAACAAAATTACTAAAAAAAAGTTTTGTAAATAATAACAACAACTTATTTTGCAAACTACATAAAACATCACTTGAAAAAATATTTACAAAATGAATGTATTTTGATATCTGATGTGAGGATCATTGCTGCATTTGCTGTTACAAACTGATTGTTTTCTTTCATTACCAGCACAGGGGCATCATGTAGAGAGTGGCAGGGGGGAGGGGGACAAATGCCTGCCCCCTGGATTTAGAAATTTAAGTGTATAATTTTTTTTTTGTATTTTGTTATTTAAATAATGCTAACTTTAGCACATCAAACTGAAGTTTTATTATTAAAGTTTCTAATTTATTCATGATTAATTAATAAAAAAGATGCAACAAGGTCACCATCGCCGAGAAATATATTGCCCCCCCCCCCTAACCCAAGAAAAAACTGAAATGACACCCCTGTTAACCAGCAAGGACGAAAAAGTACACTAAAATAGTGTGTTACTTCACTCATGCAACGAGGACCAGTGAATGTAAGTACATACAAACATGATTCCTGCCATTGGATATGAATACTGAAATATCATACTGGTGTACATGTATTTTGAATTATGATATCTGATTTATATAAAACAAAAATAAATGCTTCAAAGTAATTACAGTTTTTTTACTACTTGCGTAACTTAATATTTAAAAAAACATATTTATATCATATTATCAAAAATTTATTTTAACAAACTAAAATTGTTTTCAATTTGTATAAACTACTTGAAAATAAAAACCTGTTTGAGTTATGACATAACTCCCATTCATATAAATTTTGCAATACTATTTAGTTTTTCTTATCTTGATACAAACAGGAGCAAATATCATAAAATTGCTCTGGTAATTTTGTTACAAATAGTTTCCACTGTCTAGCCAAACACTTCACTGCAAAAAAAAATGGTGCAACTTAAGCCAGATATAAAATTTGCAATTGACTATTTCAATAATCAGCTGCTAAAATAACACCTCAAAAATTAAGGTAAAGAAAAAAACTATATTTAAAACAATATCCACAGTAATTTTGCAGTTAGCAAAATAACTACCGCAAACATTATAAAAATGGAAGATTTGGGCCTTAAGTCTATAGTCCGCCACAAAACTATAATATTGTAATTTACTACAATATAATATGTTATATATATATATATTTCAACACTTAATGTGAGTAGTAGTAACTCTTGTTTTTTCCTTATCTTCGAACACATGATGTGTTACTGACATACAGTTCTGGAGGATGGGGGTTCAAATTCTGGTTTGAAAATCCTGATTTACTTCAACAAAGGTATTCCAAAATCATTCCGAAAAATTTTGGGATGGTTACTAAACATGGGCCGTTGCCAATTCCTTTCCAGGTTACTTACACGAACAGAGCTGTGAATAATCATATCTAATGATGTAGTCCAGAAGATGTAACATTCATGAAAACGCTTACTTTTTTTCAATGCAAATGTTGGCGACAATTATAAAAAATAAGAAAAAAAGAGAACTTTATGGTCCTCGCTATGGCTGCATATATGCTACTGTATAATACAACCGTTACTCATTCATTGGCGGTCCTCATTTTAATGGAAAAATTCAATGAGTGTATAAAATGACAGTTTATAGTGCAAGGTCCTCACAAAGCTAGTCTTCGAATTGACTAGCAAAATCAATGATTCTCACAAGCTACACTAAATAAATCTAGTAATACTCAACTTTAGCAAAAACCAGAACACTAAAAGGTAAAAAGTGTGTTTGTGATAAGAAAAATTGCCCTACTGCATAACTATAATACCGATAACGTAAATACTTACCTTCTGACGGTACTCGCTAACAACCTTGGACTCATATTGCGGGGGTTTTGTATGTGTGCGTGCGTGCATATGGTCCCCAAGGATCTTAGATACTTGTACAATTCGTGCAAATTTCCCTAAGCTAAATTTAATTAAGAAGCCAGATATAGCTGATGAAAACCTGCATCTTACACTGGAGACAGTGGTAGGCTATGACATTACCAATAACTTATTGATCCCAAAATAATAAACCATATAATAATTCCTTTTTCAAAATTTTTTATCATTTTATTTACAGTTTGGCTTAAAAGTTGGAGAGACAGCATTTTATGAGTATACCTAATAAATAAACCACTGATGTTTCAACTGAAAAAAATATGTCGTGATGAATGAATAGTAATAACATTTGTCAACATTGTAATTCAAATGTGATTTGCTTTCTTGTTCGCTAAACATAGGCTGTTGTGAAGATGAGTAGATGCTTAAATGTAAACAATACACATTACACCACGGTAGGTCTACAGCTTAGAAAGCATAAATTTACAGCAGTATACTACAGATAATTTCAATTAAAATAAATTTCAAGGTATTGTAATATTTAAAAACAAAAAACTAAAAAGTCAAAAATTAATTTACAGATGGCAAGATGGCAACTGTTGTGTTTATAACAATTACGAGGACTTCTTCTCCTAATTATCACGTCTTAAATTTTCTTCATTGCCTCGCTACGGCACACGCTGCACATGATGATGTAAATCAGTATGGCACCGACCTATGGGTTGGACTGTATTTATGTGGCCTATTTGTTTACAGTTTAGTTAGAAAATCACAGTGTAAAAAAAAAAAATGTGTAATGGTAACTTTTCATGTTTGAAATAAGCTGGAAGTATTGGTTTCATTTCATAACGCCTGTATAAAAAGTGTGGACGAACTGAATGCAAGTTACAACTGAGAGCACTAATTAGACAGACAGATGCAGTTGTTCGCACTTTGAACCTACAGTACTCAGACTTTGAATATGAATAGTTTATAAAATGTTATTCCTAGCTATTCACATTTTTTTATAATCACAGACCCCTAAAAATAATGTTCCTTCTACACCATAACCATTACTAAAGATTAAAGCACTTCTCACATATACAAGTTACATATAATTAATTTAACATCCATCAATATTCTTCCTTTCCTGGTCCTTTTCAATCCAAAGTAATACAATTTCAAATCATAAGTTTCAATCAGACACAAAAACCTCGATTATTTTCATTAGCAAGAGGCTTTCACTAACATTATCTTCCAAATCCATTGAGCTCAGTAACACAATATATGCAGGATGTCGCAAAATTGCATGTCAATATTCTAGGGAAACAATCCTCACGTGTAGACGAACAAATAGTGTTATATGAACATAGGTCCAAAAATGCACAGTTTCTGCGCTACAGTTGGCATACATGACATACGGTTGATAGCATGCTGGCCGGATCATGTTGCTGTGTCACAGTTGTTCCTACTGTCTGTGTGTTAGTGGCATAGTATCTGTGTGTTAGTGGCGTAGTGTATGGCATAGTAACATGTTACGTACTGCTGTAATGATACCCACAGCAACATGATCCTACACGGGTGCTATCAACCATAAGTCATGTATGCCAACTGTAGCGCAGAAACGGTGCATTTTTGGACATATGTTCTATAACACTTTTTGTTCCTCTACACGAGAGGATTGTTTTCCTAGAATATTGACATGGAATTTTGCAATATCCTGTATATGACACACTAAATCCATACGTCAAACAGCAAACCAGATAACGGCATAATTTTTAAGTTATTTCAGCAACATTAATTTCTCCAAAATAATTTGTCTGTTGACAATATTACATTGTACATATCCCAAGAATGATATTTTGAAACATAATTTACAACTTCAAAAAACTCACAGAAACTATTCACTCTCTCAGAAGATCAGCAAATTGTATATGTGTGCTGTGTGTGTGTACACGTGCATGTGTAGAACACATTTGAACACTAGTACAAATTATCAATTTGACTGAAACTATACTGTCATTATTTAAGTTTTTATCTTACCTTCCCACAAGCACGGCAATGATGTCTGCGAAATGTTACTGTAAAAAGCTCAGTACAAGACTGGCACCTTGTTACACGGAAGTCATGGACCCATACTGGAGCCTGAAAACAAGAACATTCACAATTAAAATGATTTTAATATATGTTTTTTAATATACATGCAATGAATGTATTGTTGGTATTAAGGAAGGTAGTGAATTTAGTTTGCTTGGTGATACTATTTTGAAGTGGTGACAATAATAATGGTCATAGTAGTGGTGTGTGGGTGTCTTAGTATGGTAGTCAGTGCTACAGTTGGTGGTGGTGTCACTGCGGTGATAATAGTGATGGCTGTGATATGTGGGGTATTAGTATGGAATACGGGGTTTTTGGTTGGTGGTCGTGTATGAGTTGATGGTTTAGTTGGGATTGGTGTATAGGTATTGGTGTGGATGATAGAATTTGTGTTAGTGTTAGTGGTATTGGTGTAGGTGGTAGCCATGGTCATCGGTAGATGGGGGATGCTGGGGACATGTCCCCCCCCAATATTTCAGAGTCCTATAAATATATGCTGAAAACATTTTTTTTTTTTTATTTTTGCAAGATTTTCCAACGTGTTTCAAGTTAAAGATACGGTATACTAACTATGGTTGAAGTGATTTTATTTTAAATAACCCATGCGGTAACCCTTTTTATTTGTTTATGCTTTCCACAGTGCTATGATTTCCAAATGCCGGGTACACACAGATCACATAATGCAAGGCAGTTTTGCACTATTATTTCTACTGAGTACAATGTTATATTAAGTTAATATATGACTACACATTTATTACATACTTACCTTTTTATGACTAGTTTTGAAATCAGGCATTGGTAAGCTATTTGTAGTGTCCTCAGCAGACACGTACAAACATGAAGCAAAACTGTCTCGTTTTGTTTTCATACAGTGTGCGCCCGGCCTGTCGAGTCGAAGTTATTCAAAAATCTATGCGCACATGAGTGTCTCTTCTCTTATTAGGTTCTTTTTATAGATGGTGCAGAAAAGCCTTCATCCTTGGAATATAATATCGATGTTTTTACTTTATTATCATTGAACTATATGTGTTTATGTTTTTACTCGTTGGATGGAAGTCAAAAGTTGCTCTAGTCTAAACGTGTCCGTGCCAGAAGGCAAATGACTATACTACAAGTGCAGTGTTTGTTTTATCAAGTTGAGTTGATTGAGTAAAACATGCATAAGTTTTTAGAGCATAACAAAACATTTTCTGTACAAACTAAAACAGACAACATTTGGGCTCGCAAACAGACATTGTTTAGTTACAATAACAGTGTCACAAGTGACTGCACTGCAACAATGGCCACAAACTCTTCTGCAGCAAACTCGGATCAGTCGCCTACGATTTGGTAACTGAGAAAAATGCTGCAAGTGAGGTATGTACAAATTCGTCTTCTGAAAGCATCCAGAGTGTTAATCTACCTTCTTTAAATCAAATCATAAAATTCCTCAAGATTTTATTCAGCAGGGAGTTAAAAATCACGTAGTTAAATTTCAGCCTAAATGGCTTGATACATACAAGTGATTAAATGTAATTTAAGGTAGAAGTCATGATGGGAATTTTTGTTTTTACTGCCATCATTATAAACGTATTGCACCAGACAAAACTTTGGCAACTACAACTACAACTCGTTTGCCAATGATGGGTTTCATAACTGGAAGAAAGTGCACAAAAAATTTTCTGCACATAAAAAATGTTCCTCTCACTTGCAAGTTGCCAGAAGCTACAAACACCTTTAATCGCCAATTGAATCTAATATTAGTAAAATAACTGCACTTGAACAGGCACAAGCTAGGAAATGACTTCTGCTAATAGTTTCATCTATTGCTTACAATGCTCGCAAAGGGCTAGATCTGCGGGGTGAAACTTACGAGGATGGTAATATAATAGAGCTTCTAAAACTTAGATCCCAAGATTGTCCTGAAATTGGACCTTGGCTTTCTCAAGACACACGAGGAAAAATGCTCCATGCCAAGCACCAAAATGAGATGTTATCTCTGATGGCTAATAAAATCATAACAGAACTATGCCAGAAAATTATCTCTACAGAGCCTGCTATGTTTTCTCTCATTTGTGATGGTACAACAGATATTGGTGGTAATGAACAGGAAAGTGTGTGTGTGTTAGATGGGTGAATAGTGATTTGTATTTACACGAAACATTTTTGGGACTTTATTTAGCACCAAATACCACAGGAGAAGCAATTGCTAGTATTCTCCGTGATGTAATGATTTGCCTAAACTTACCCATTTCAAAATTAAGGGGACAGACTTACGATGGTGTGCTAACGTGTCTGGCGTGCGTAAATGAGTTCAAGGTGTTTTGAAAAAAGAACAGCTGCTTGCTTCTTTTGTTGTTTGTGGAGCACATTGCATCAACTTCGTCATAAAAGATACTGCCGAAAGTAGTATGTGTACTCGAAACGCCAGTGGGCAAACAATGTAGGTGTTTTGAACAGTAGAACCAATACATTTTCTGGTATTTTTGAGTCTCAAGTTGCACAGGTCGAGGGAGGAGATTTTGGAAATGAAGGCTTCATCCCAACTACAAATATTTCCAAAATAAAACCATTATGTCTGATGAGGTGGATCTACCGAGGCAAACAAATCTCTACAATTTTAGACAACTATTTAAGTATTATTGAGACACTCGAAGAAATGAAGGATTACAACAGCAAGGCTAGTGCATTATTGCATACTTTCAGCTGTGGAGAGACAGTTCTTGGCTTACTACTGATAAATATAATCAGTCTTCTAGTAAAGCTGAATGAGTCTGCTCAAGGGAGGCAGAGAACAGTGGCTGGACTACTTGAAGCTGTTGGTGTTGTCCAGGTCACCATTGGTGCCATGAGAACGAATGAGGTCTTTTTGGATATACTTAGTACAGCCAACGAATATGTTGAACATTTTCAACTTCAACCAATTGCCCTTCCTCGACAAAAAAGAGTTCCTAGTAGACTTCCTGATACTGATGCACTGAACTACATTCACAAGTCTTCAGAGAGCTTTTACAGAGCTCAGTACTTTTCAATCATTGACAGTTGTGTTACTGGGCAAGATATCAGGTTTAGTGAATCAGACTCTGATATTAAGAATGTGAAAAATCTAGAGAACTGTCTTCTTAAACAAAAAAATTTATGTATTTTAGTTGTGTATCCTGAAGCGGATGTCACATCTTTAGAACTTGAATTAAAGATGTTTCACACGGAATACTCTGTTAATTCACTGGTTGATGCTGTATATATTCTCCAGACTATTCAAGAATGTTGAAGTATTAGTTAGGCTTCTTCTCGTTATACCAGCATCATCCTGTGAGGCAGAAATGAGTTTTAGCAGCCTATGAAGACTCAAAACATATCTACAGTCATCAATGACTAAAAAATGCCTCAATAACTTGGCTGTGTCTCACACACATCAGACTGTTTTGGACTCGGTGAATATGCAAGAAATAGCTGAAATGTTTGCAAATGTTAATGACTACAGGAAAAGAAAATTTGGTTCATTTCCTTAAATATATTTTATACATAGCACTAGGCATTTTCTTCACAATTTATTTTTGTTGTGTAGGCTATATAAATGGTTACTTACTAAAGAAATTTATTCAGTTTTACATTGAGAGAGTTATTTGCAAGATAAATGTACTGTAAGATATGTATGTGTTAGGAATCCATATTTATAAAATGTGTACATTTGTAAAAATTAGCATTTATGCTTAATTCATATTTTAAATATTAACATTTCTTACAGCTGTATGTTAAATGCCACCTTAGATAACATAATTTTGCTCCTTTGATCCAAATTTTTCTGGGGGAGGGCCCCCCCCCCTTTCTTTTGCTTTGGGTACATCTGTATTTTTATATACCAAAAATGTCCCCACCCAATAATCAAATTCTGCCGTGCCATGGTGGTAGCGGTATTGGTGTGGCTGGTAGTGGTACTGCTGTGACTGATGATATGAGGAATGGCAGTTTTGGTGTGGACACAGTGTTGTGGATGGTAATAGTCTTGTGTTTTGTGGGTGCAGTGTGATTGATGGTGATGGTGTGATTGATGCTGACAGTGTGGTTGAAGATTGTGTGGTTATTGGTGGCAGTGGTTGATATTGGTGTGGCAATTTTTTATGGCTGTGGTGTGGTCAATATTGGTGTGGCAATTATTTTATGGTAGTGGTGCGGTTGATGGCAGTGATGTGGTTATTGATGGTTTGGTTGGTGGTGGTGTTGATGTGGTTGAAGGTGGTGTGGTTGGTGATGTGGTTGATGGTGGTGTGGTGGTTGGTGGTGGTTGTGTGTTTAGTGCATGAATGAGTAAATGAATTAATAAAAGAATGAATGGTATTGAAGGGTGATCGACACTAAGGCCATCAGCGCTCACAAATTGGTTACAATAAATTAGGTGCTACATCTTCTGTACGAAGAAAATAACAAAAGAGGAATATGAAAAAGGGGTACTCCACAGGGTCAAGACACAATAATTGTGTAGCCAGAAACAATAACACAATTAAAAGAAAAGTTATACACACATACAACAATCACAATACAGGTACAAAACAAACCACAACACAGAGAAAAAGCAAATTACAACATGTTAAAAAGGCCAGTCACATGTAAAATGTATAGTATGTCGCTCACTGACGAACATTCCTCACTTTAAATTTTCTGAAGGTCATCCATTACCAATTTTTATAGTACATAAGGCCTGGTGATATCTGTGACATTCCAACAGGATGTGACGGACAGTCAGGGAAGAGTCACAGATATCACAAACAGGAGGAGGTTCACCATGCACCAAATGTTTGTGCATAACGAGATTGTGTTCAATTCAAAGGCATGTAACCAGGACATTTTCCTTGCAGGCCAGCAGGATATATCACTTATTGGCAGCTGAGCCTTTTACAGCTCTGATTTTGTTGGTTAGAGAGAGTGAAAGCTAAATTCCCTCTGCCAAGAGTTTTAAACAAAAACTCATGCTGCATGCAGTGCACCAACCACTGGGACACGAGGGTCACAGGGTGGAAGACTGACTGCTTCTTTTGCCACTCCATCTACTGTCTATTTTCAGCAATGCCCACATGACCAGCCATCCTCAGGAAGATGACCTTTACACCGGCCTGTTCAGCCCCCTCAGCTTCCTCGTGATCACAGAACCAAGGGGGTGAGTAGAGGAGAAAGATTTCAAAGCTTGAAGTACACTCAATGAATCAGAGCACACTAGGCACTTGCTTAGTAACCTCCCACTTATAAAACACAAAGCTTTCAAAACTGCATTGAGTTCTTCTAAGGAAATCCCAAACAAATACCTTCCTGAAACAGCAATGAATGCACACCCAGTAGAGGCATCGGACTTCACTAAAACAGATGACACAAGATCCCAGGAGAGGCTTTTATAAATGTAAACAGTGTTGTAGGTTGTACAAATTCAGCCAGATCAAGCCAAATCAACATCTGCTGTGTCACTCGCAGTGGTTCAAGACATGAAATATGCAAATCATCCTTGGGCATCTTATGTTGAACCCAGGAGTGTGCAAATCAGACACACTCAGGTCTGGTGGCAGCAGGTCAGGCATCATACAGTTGTGGGTAAGGGATGTGGTTAAAGTACTCATACAATGGGTGTGAAGGGTCTAAAGCACTCATAACCCTTAATGAAATAAAAGTTGCTCACACCTGCATTGCAGTGGTCGTTTACCAACCTCAATGCAAAGACTCATGACTGGACTTGTGCAGAATGCACTAATCGAGTCACTAAGTGGTTCCGGCATAGTGAACAAAGTTCAGCATTTTCACCACAGATGGTCATGCTGAGAAGTAAATAAGACTGCCTAAATCCAACTTTCTATGAACAAGAACTCTGTACAGACGGATGAGAGTCTCCTTGTCAGTCCCTGTCTGCCCCCCAAATATGTCCATTAAGCATATTCAAAACAGCTATGTCCTGTAAACATTTTGTTTTTAGATGTTTAATGTGATGCCACCAGGAAAGCTTCAAATCAAAAACAAGGCTCAAATCAAAAACAAGGCCTAGGAACTCGATAAGGTCAGAAACAGGCAACACATTTCTGTACAAATACACATCAGGAGAGGGGAAAACACCACATTAATAGCAGAAGTGAACAACCTGTGTTTTCACTGCAGAGAAGTGAAAACTACAGCCATCAGCCAAATCAGTAATTACGTGCACTGTAAGAAATGACAGCAGCCTAGCTAGTACCCTAGTGATGCCAAACACTTCTATGTTCACCTGAGTAGGATGCAATGCAAACCTGTGAAGTGCACATTTACGGGCACAGATTGCATCCCTGCACCAGGACACATGACTACGCCGACAAGACGACAACTTAAGGATGACAACCTCTGCTGCCCAAACCACAGCTGCAACAAAATATGACACTGCCACATCCACTTCTAGAGGTTGGTCCGCAGTAAAGTGGAGTGACTGTGTAGCATTTCCAGTCTGCCATTTTAATTACCAAGCGAGTAGGAAGGAGTAGGGCAGCATCAGAAACACAGTTTTAAAACCACTGGATAAAGGTCACTACCATAGAGATCATGGTAGACACACCAATAAAAGTGGGTGACCATAGCTGAGCTGCAACAAGATAAATCAATACACAAAGGGGTACCAGTATGAGAGGTGAAGTGTGTGTAGAAGCGCCAGTGTTCAACGAGACCAAGTTAGTATAAATGAGCAGAGACTAAGTAACACAACCTCTGCCATCCTGATAAGAAGATCCCCACAGCTCATTGTCAACATTTAGATCCCCAGCAAGAGGCAAGAATTTGGGAGATTGGATACGAGGTCCTCTAAATCGGCAAGACGAAAACTTTGTTGGTGGGTATGTTCATGCAAAAAAAAATTTTTTAAAATGTGCCAAGGTACATCCTGACTGCTACGGCTTGAAGTCTTGCTACAAAGGCCACAGCTGCATGATAAGAGTGCAACATTGACGATAAAATACACATCACTGCATACATGATCAACAGTTGCGTAATCTGTTTAGCAAAATCTGTAACCTCGTAAAGAGACATCATTTATTGGCCAAAAGTGTGCTTATGAGGTCAATGATACAATCAGTTGCCTCAGTTCTTCAAAGCAACTGAAGTAACCTCGGTCATGCCATTGAAGGAGGGACATGAAGTATATGTCGTAACTTCTTTTTACACCTTATGTCTGCTTAAAACATGTTTAAAAACCTGGAACCATTATTAGCATCAACCACATATTCCACAGCAATATCTGCCTCTGACACCTCAGGGGAAAGTTGGCCATGAGGCGAAGAGCTGGTGCTTTTACTGGTAGTAACTGGAGCATCAGAATTACCTGAAGGTATTGTTGACATGACTGGGCTAGCCTGAAGTGATGATGAATCCACTTTACTAATCAGTTCTGATGGTGCTTGTTGGCGAGTTTTTATAGGAGCAGGTATGTTAGTAAGTTTCCAATTTCGGCTACACTGTGTCCCGGCTATTGTGGTCTCTTTGATCTGGATCACGATCTAAGAGGAAGAGGTCTCGACACTGCCTATGCTCTCCAGCAAGAGAAAGTGATACCTTCATGTCGCCGAGCGCTAGTAGTCATTTGGTGGAAGATTTGTCTTGTTTACATCTGGCGGCGTCACAATTTTCGTAATTATTAATATAAAATTATGTTAACATGGTAAGCTGATATAGTAGATATATGTTTCGTGTCCACAAATGAATTGGTATGTGAGGAACTGTTTACAAATGTCGTCCGAAAAAAATTTTTATGTACTATTGTTATAGTAAACATTTTCCAACAAAAATATTATTTCCTACCCTACAAAAATGTATAATCGTTGCAATGTGTGTGTACATATAAAAGATTGGAAAACTAAATTTTATGGTGGAAAGAAAATGTGTAACAATACAAAATTAAATTTCAATGTTTTTCTTCTATATAATACACGCAATTCCGGTAACAACTTCACATTTTAAGCTAAGCCAAATACAAAAACAAGACAAATCTTCCACCAAATGACTACTAGCGCTCGGCGACAAGAAGGGAGTCACATTTTATTCCTCAGTGTCAAGACCTCTACCTTCATAGACCGTGATCTGGACCTTTCCTGGCTCTTGAGTAACAACAAATTCCTCAGCCTGTGTCACCACATCGACAGTCTAGGTGCATGCATCTTGCATCAGTCGACAAGCACTGGTGACTGTGCTGTAAGAAATAGAATACAGAGGGCCTTTTTGGGCTGAAAACCTCTTGCATGACTTGCCAAATAAATTTTTGTCTTTTGTTCAGATTGTCTATATGCTCTGCTCCTCTTGCAAAACAGGGCATTCTTTACACTGGATGTTCGCCTTGACAGTTGACGCATGTCAAAGATTAACTGTATTTTGCATTATCAGGATGTACTGGTTCAGCACATTTAGGACATATTGTGTGTGATTTGCAACTGGCTGACTAATAGCCATAGCTCTGGCAGTTGTAGCAACAAAGAAGTGAAGTAATTAACTTTTTCACATGTATATTCAGGTAACTAATTTTTAACATTGTTCTGGAAGTACTGGGATGTCAAATGCCAAGAACTGGGTGGCAGTTGGTACACGTACATTAACAGATTTTTTCGTGACTCAACAAACATGTGACATACTGTGATCGGGGTTTCTGCAAAAGTTCTGAATATGGGACATTAATCATGTCGGGACACTAAATGACACCTTTGCTCAAATTCAGTGCGATGTGGGGTTTAACTTTAATAAGGAACTTCTTTGTTGCCCCTGTTGAAGGCCTTTGTTGCCTGCAGTCCACGTGACTGGGCGACATTTGATGTCTTAAAAACTCTGTTTGGTGTTTTATTTTCTTGCAATCCTTTACTGCAATACTAGCAGCACCATCTACGACATTTTAGAGCTCAAAGGGTGACACTTTTTGAACATGTGCCCTCTGAGACCTTTCCCTACAAGAAAGAGTGGAGTTGTAAATTTTTTTTCACAAATAACATCAGAATCACTATCTGAATCGGTTCTACTACCGTTCCATTGCCTATTGTTTCGGCTGTTGAGGGATCCACCCTGCAAGGTGCTTTTGAAAGCCATTGTGAAAAGCCTCTCTACTGAGAACTGTCTGATTCAACAAGCCATTCTGAAATAGTGGAGGAGAGAGGAAAAAATAAGCCAACAATTTAGACACCTCATAGTCAGTGCCATTAGGAGGGTGACCTATGTTCCACAGACCAAAAAAGGACATAGAACAGCTACACTTTGCAGCTATTCACTGCACAATACTGTCTCAGTATCACACAAAATATACACTGGGGCAAACAAGGGACAAATTGCACATCCTGAGTGAGGCCAGATTTATTCCCCTACCTGAGAAAACATCAGAGGCTCCCCACTATAGAGAACACCTGCGGTACCATTTCAGACGCTTGTGGCTGATTACACCGGCCTCCTCCATACAGCGGTAATACATCCCAGCCAAGTTTAGGTGCATGGGCAATGTGGCCATGACAACCCCTCCTACTAGAACAGCACCAGGTGGTGCTACATGGGCGTACATGTATGTGGATATGGGCTCAGCAACTAGACTTGCCTGCTGGGCCAGTGAGAAAGGTTCGCTAAACCATCACTAACAAAGACACCCCATAGGGTTACAGAGTTACAACGCACAGCACTCATAAGTGAGGATAGGCCCTTCATTAAGAACACTACCTTGGCTTCAGACAATAAAAGAGAGAAGGAAGATATGATGGGACCTGGTGAAATGATAATAAAAAGGGTTAACTAGAAAATAGAAGGTTAAGGAAGAAATGTGAGATAAAGGTTCAAAAGAATTTCAGGTCTCTACTACACCCCAATTAGTAAACTCTTAAAACAAGCACTGGTTAGCTATGGTGGTATTCTACCCCACCACCACACTAGAAGGTTAGTGAAGACATGGTTCGTTGTTTTAGTGGATGGTGGTGGGACTGCTGATAGTGTGTTAGGTGTTGGTGTGGTTCCACATATTGAATCTTATATGTTTGGTGGCATGACTGAGAGTTTTGTCTTTGATTAACGGTGGTTGTTGTGAAAATTTTGGGTAGTGACATTGTTGATGTAGGTTGTGGCTGTGTTGGCATAGGTTGTGACAATGTCGGTGTAGGTAGTACAGATGTTGACAAGGTTGGCAGAATTTGGATGGTGAATTATATGTGGTTGGTGTTGATGAGGGTTACGGAGTTGTGGACAGTGACAGTTTTGTGGTATATATGGCAGTGTTGTGGTGTATATGGCAGTGTTGTGGTATATATGGCAGTGTTGTGGTATATATGGCAGTATTGTGGTGTATATGGCAGTGTTGTGGCATTGGCCTTCTGTGAGTACCAGTATTTTGCTCATGGTGAGTAAACTTCAAAAAACTATTCACGTCTTTCATTTGCAAATAGTGTTTTTGGCTCACCCCGTCCCTAGTGACGCTTAACGTGGATTTGAGTGTTGTGGCGTGGGGACTGGCCTTAACAAGTCCCCAAAGATCCGTCGTTTGAGCGTGCAACAATCCACTGGTACGTAGCCTGCCCCATGGTCATCGACCTGTCGACCCTGGGATCATCATCAAAGGGGGTTTCCTCCGCAGCTTTCCCCGTGTGCCCTTTCCCCACTATCCATCATATCTCAGCTCTCCCTGCTAGCCAGTCCACTCCTGTAACTTTGTCACCCATATCCCGTCCGACTCATCTACCGAGTCAGTGTCATCATCATCATCATTATCATCTTCATGTTCCCCCCCTAGCATCTGTGTTAAATTGGCGCCATTTCAACGTGGGGCCTGCCACGCCATCCCGTCGTGTCAAGTTTCCACATAGATTAAGTTGGTCATCTGCCCAGGCCTGAATTTTTAGAGCCAGTTTGGATAAGAATTATAAGTTTTGCACTTCGATTGGCAACATCTACATGAAAGAAAATTCGCCCACAAAACTGAAAATACTTCAAATTCTATGCTTCATTTTGACACATTTCTTTCACACCGATCGTATTTTTTACTATTTACGTTTCCGCCGCAGATTTGCTTTTTACCTCATTAAAAGTGGAGTTAGGAAGGTTGCTTACCTTAAAATACTTGATGCCGCACCTTGTTTACATTCATAATAACCTTTAATTTTATTATACTTCATGCTTATGTTGTGTTAACGCATTTTGTAAACAATCCACGGCCATGTGCTACTACTACCAATTGTCATTTACTTGCTACTATATTTATATTTGTTGTTGAACATATTTGAATACAGTGAGTCATTTTGTGAATTGTGATTAATTTACTATATAAATTATTTAGTACTTCACATTTACGCCATCAAGTGGATTAGCTGGGAGTTTTCGCATTGTCTCGTGTGCTCACGCGGCAAAGTTTCATGCAGCATTGTTGGCCTCCCTGCTCTGGACCCGCTTCACTCCTCCAACTCCCGTTATCATCACCCCCTCTGGAGGCCATCCATTCTGCTCAACTCCCTAAGGATTTGGGTATAAAAGGAGGGCCTTCAGCTGAATTTTGAAATGGAAAATTAAATTTTTCAAAAATTTTTAAAAAATACAAATATATATATATTTTTTTTGTTTTTATATGTCTCAAGTTATACTGAATTATTGCTATACAACGTGAAGTATTTTCGGTTTGGTATGTCAGTTGGATTTAGTGGCATACATAAAACTGTAACATGAAAATTTTGATGTTTACGAATTGTTACGGAAAAACTACGAGAGATACAAAAATTTCTTAAGAGGTATAGTTAGTCACAATTTATGTCTAAAATAAGAAAAAAAATATACTGGTACAAATATAAAATAAAAAATTATGTTAAATCTGATGTAGACAATGCCCGTAAGAAAAGTAATTGTGGTGGCTACATCTGAAGGACAAGTTGGGAGCGCCATCCACTGAAACGTGCTTCAAATGCAGAGTCATCACAAAGAATCAAGCACTGAACTAGAGGGAAAGGATCCGGCCGATGCATTTTCAACTATGGGATTAAGCGGCGACAATATAATTTTATTTGTGGAGTCGGCTTCTCAGTATGGCTAAAAATAGCTTTTTTAGACCATTGCAACTTTAAAAGCACTACCTGAATTTGTAATTTGTAAAATGTGTTGCATGTGTTGGCTTTTACCTCATGTTATACAAAAATAAATTTTTAGGATGACCGAGTGCAATAGGAAATAGACTACACAAGGAAAACCTTGCACACCAGCTTGGCACTGAGTGAATAAAAGCGCCAAGCATGATACTCTGGCTCTCATCGCCCCACTTATTCCACACATCAAATGCGGTAGTGTGAGGCTCCTCATATTACAGAGAAATGCGGCGGCGATGGGTCGTGGTACTGTAAGTGTGAGCGCCTAAGTACGGGTAGGGGTGGAGGGGGGGGCCAAAGGGACTACGTATCACTTGCAAACCTGGCGAATATTTTTTTTTTCTTTTTTTCCTTTTCTTCTTCTTCTTGCCTCCTCCTCCCGTGTCCGTGTTTTACAGTGGTCTCTAGAGCTAAACACTTGAACTTCTTGAATTGATTATTCCGTATGTTTGTAAAGACATGCGATAGATGACTACATGTAAATTCCATGCCAATATGGCGTCTGAGGTAGTTCACAACTTTTCTGAATTTCCTAAACTCTTTATTTTCATAACCATACTTGCACAATTCATCAATACTACCAGTAACCAGAGAAAGTAAACATGGAGAGCAGCAGGATGGATGAGAGTTAGAGGGGGAGGAATAGATGAGGGAAAAAGTTAACAGAAGGATAACAGAGTGGTGATGGCATTCTATAAACATAATTTAATATTTCTGTATTCAAGAAACTACTTACATCTTTGCCAAGATTAAATGCAGGAACAGGTGCAGTCTCAACTGGTGGAAAATTATTGCACTGTTTTCGAATGAAGCTTTCTTTCCTTTTCTCATATTCTCTAATTGCATCAGTCAACACTGTCACCCAGTCATCCCTTTCTTCTAATGACCTGAAAAATAACAAAATAAAAACCTTAAACATTTAATTTTATGCTGTGAATACTCTATTTTAGAACATAACATATACAGCCATGGACACAAAAAGTGGGCCACTGAAATAATCAAAGTTCACGTCGACAATCATTGACTGTGTGCAAGCACGAGCCTGGCATTTAGGCAACCTGCAGAACAACGAAAAGCGTTGCTTTGGAACTGTGCTGGGCACAGGTTCTGTTGTATAGTTAAAGCATCGCCCATTGGCTTATCACATCACACCGTATGCAATTACAGGTGAAACCCCCAGTGATCTTATGTTTAGTAGGACAATTTGAAATATATTGTCTTTTGTGTCGCAGCATGTTGAAACACGTAAATTTGATAACGTTGCTACTTAGTCTTTACGCCTCATAGCATCATTCAGTTTTGCAGACACTATCCAGTATAGAGTTTATTCTCAGCAATGTGAGGAATAGGAAAAGGGTGTGGTAGTATAAAAGTTGGGGCCTTTGACTTACAAAAAAAAGGGCACGTGTGGTTGTACTTTGCCATGTTGACCAAATGTGTTTTTTTGCACAGTCCAAATCACTGTCTCTTCCTAATGTGTGTTTAAATGTAGTTAATTAATATACATTGAACGTAGTTTCCTTTACACTCTTTATTATTTGATGTTGTATATTTATGTTGCTCTTTGTTCACTCGTCAATCATCTACTGTCTTGTTGAAAACTCAACCCAACTAACACATCTATCCCTTTACAATGTTTGGCAAAATTATCACATCATAAAATTACAAAGTTCTACAACTAACATAACACTAATATCGTCAGTGTTCGTAAGTTACATATTTGGTACATAACACAACTAACAAAATTAACACATCAGCAAAGCCATCATCAGTGCTAAGTTAAGCAACTCTATCACATAATTTTTATATATTTATTGTTTGGTGAAATTGACACATTATAGAACTGCAATACTTTTTCAGTTCACTGAACATACTTACCTTTACAGGGTTCACAAATAAACAAATATCTCTACACTATAAATAGCCCTACATATTTTTTTACACCAATCCAATTATTCTGATAGACAACACAATCTATACATGCTGGTTTCTTTCTTTCCTTTCTAAGGGATAGTGGGATGGGGTATTTGACATTGTCTCTACCTGATTTACCTTACTTGGTTCCCCAATTCCCGTACATTGCTGGTCAGATATGTTAGTTTCATTGCATCCAGACCAACATTCCTCTTCCCCCTCACTCATTTCTAAGGCATACTGCATCTCGCCTGTCGTACTGCCATTCACATCCCTGTTAGCATTGTTACTGGCACTAGTGGTTGTAGACAAGTCACTATAGTTCCCCGACTGGAACATAAGAATTGTGGAAGGTTTCAAATCCTTAGGTGTTCGTCTGACCACATTACCTCTGTAATTGGGAACCCAGTAGGACCTAGGGGCTTTGTGTTTACCAATTGTTTTGCCACTTTTCCAAACCTTTATAACAGGTGGTTCCGGTTCCCTCTACCACTTTCTGCCCTGTCTTACTCTGGCTTTCCAACCTGCCCTCTTATTAAACCATTTCTGTGTTTGTTGTTCTCTTTTGCTCAACCACTCATACATTCCCTTTTGTACCTTTTCTTGGAGTTTTTTATCTGTCATTGGCAAGCAGGTCCAAAATAGGCTGCTGTTTAACAATTCTGAGGGAAATAATCTCAGACCTAGGATAGGAATATTACTACACTCATTATTGGAAATGGAGCATTTACACAGCAACTGTTTATCTAGAATTACCTCCTCAAGAAAGGCATTGCTTTAGCGGATATCTTGGACTACTAAACTATATCTCAAAATGTTCTTTACGAAATTCCTACAAGCCAAATTGTACATTATCAGCAGCTAGTATTTAGGATCTCCATGTATAGAAAGTTGGACTTGCAAGCATCAATTACATTATTTTTTAGTAGGACTATGTCATGCCATTTAGATTAGGAATTATGGATGATTTGATAGGCCTAACTCTTACCACAAAATATAAAATATCTGCAGACACACACTTATGTGACAGTTGGGGAATTTCTCGGGGCAGATACTCATGCTTCCTATTTCTTGGTGCCTACTTTCCACAACTCGTACATTGTTTAACACACCTTTCTACCTCTCTGGCCCATCCTAGCCAATACAAAATACTACCTGCTCTTGTAAGATATATTTATACTCCACAATGAACCTCATGTACAAGGCCAAACATTTTTTGCCTTAGTTTTGCAGGAACAACGACCACGTCTTTATAAAATGACAAGTTTCCCTCCACAAAAATCTCATTCCTGAGTGGTTGGTATGCACTAATGGTTTGCTCATACTTCTATTTATGTTCTGGTCAACCTAAAACACAGTATTAAAAGAAAGGTACTGACTGGTTTCTCTCTCAAATTGAACTCTCTTAATTAGTATGATTGCCAGACTTTTGGACATGTTGTGTATCGTTTGCAACAGTTCCACATTGTCCTGTACCATATAATTTATGTATGAACAAGATAATAGGTCCGTACCATAAATTTATTTACCTAGCAGATATTACACTCATAGACTATGTGGCAGAATTTTTAGTCTAAGACTTGTTAATTGTGTGGACCCTAATTTGCCTATCGGTTTATTCATTAAACGAACCAGGGTTTGCAATTAGTTACAACTCTTACACTGTAGCCAAAAAATCCCTCATAAAAATTTTGTTGCTTCGTAGATAATAGATACCATCTCTGTTTCAATTTCAGCCAGTAACATTCTGTTTCTGTCAATTTCCTGGAGACATAAGCTACCTAACTGGCTGTACTCTTGTAATAAGCAAGCACCGAAACCTCTCTGATTGGTAGTGCTGGATCAAAATTCCTGAGGCATGGTTCACTAGCCACAAAATCTTTTAACTGACTGAGAGTTCAATCATGGCGTGGTAGCCACTGCCATGTTACATCAAATTTCCTGAGGGCCTGCAATGGCTGTTATATTTCTGAAATGTTTCTTATAAATGACCTCCCGTTGTTAAACATTCAAAAAATGCTCAGCAACCCTTTGAGGTTCATGGATGGTTTAGTTTTCCATCATAGCCATGGTTCTCTTTGGGTATTTTCCAATTATCCATGTTTATTAATGTCAGGTAATGCATGGATAAGTAAAAAACACTGATAATCCACTAAATGACCAGAGCAAAATAAGTCATTGACCTTGAACAACAGACTTCTCTCTGTCTGTCCCGGGCGAGAGGGAGTAACAAGAAACATGCATACAGCCTATATTGGCCTTATAACATAACAATGTTACAACATGCTATTGTTGATAGTGAAATCTTAAAATAACTCCAAAATTCTACAAAAATGTAGTGTACAGTGAAATGCAAATCGACATACATTTCTTGTAATGTTTACAAAATATAGATTCACAACCACGCTTATTGTACGTATGGACACTTGCATGTATGTTAAGTATTTGAGATTGTATTCACTTCATTTAATCTAAATGTGCGCTGGTAGTTTGTTATCTCAGCCTGAGCCAGCTCGCTACCCTTGCACACACTCCCCGTTATCACTCTAGAATGCACGTGGTGTGACGCCACTGTAAAATTGCTGCGAAGAAGGTCATTGCACAATTGCCAGCTTGCCAGAGCCGCACACTAGCCAAGCAAGCTGTGCTGCAGTGACTACCGTCTGGCTCTTGCGGAGAATGTGGAATGCTAAAGTTTGCAACTATCCTACATACGTTAGTATCATTGCACTTTAAATTTGGTTAGTTAGGCATGCAAAAAAGAAAGACATCTGTACTCTGTACTTTGTTTACGTATCACTTGAACATGTCAGTTATTTTTAACTGTTTTTGTGACGTGATTCTTCTTTATCTCATTACGAATTTTTCTAGCAGCTACAATATCATTATTCTCAAATTCATATTGCTCCATGTAATCAAGTAGCATGTTGACACACTGCAGCGCTGCGGTATGACTTGTGTGTTCACTGGCAGTATCTTCACACTCACTGTCAGCTGATTCACTGTCAGCCGCTATTGTTGCTGCGTGTACTATTTCTTCGTCCATCATTTGCTTGAAACCAGGTTCACAAACATTTAATTTAGAGTCACTCACTTAGGTTTTCATCGTTCACATTTTCAATTACACTTAGATCAGAAATTAGGGTAAGCATTTCAGTGTTTTTTGGTTCATCATGTGGGAAACCAAAAAAGTCTGGTTCTTCTATCTCAGGAAGGATTTTCCGCCACGAACGATTAAGTGTTTCTGGTTTCATGTATAGCCATGCTTTCGAAATCATGTAAAATGCATCTAGAATCGTGAGATTCTTCCAAAATTTTGTCGAGTCAGATCGGTAACGATGTTCCATCAACTCAATGACGCCCTGATCCATAGGCTGTATCAGTGAAGTGACATTGGCTGGAAGAAATTCTGCTGTAGCTAGACCATTGTCTGATGTAAGAACTGTCTCGTTGGGATGTGTAGGAGCATTATCCAACAGCAAAACAGCTTTCTGCTGCAAACCTTTTTCGTTCAGGAAAGACTAAACACTAGGAACAAATTTATCTCTAAACCGACTTTGAAAAATATCTCTTGTCATCCATGCTCCCTTTTGATAGTAATAATGTACTGGAAGGTTCGCAGTATCAATTCCCTTAAATGATCTCGGTGTTTTTGCTTTTCCTATCACTAGAAGTTTGAGTTTTTGACTATCAGATGCATTTCCACAACACATTGCAGTGAGTCGTTCTTTAGATGATTTGCGTTCAGGAGCATGTTTCTCTTTTAAAAAAGCTAAGGTTTTTGACGGCAAACATTTCCAGTACAACCCCGTCTCATCTGCGTTGTATATATGTTCAGGTGTTAAGCTTTCTTCTTCAACAAACTTGTAGTTATAACAATCGCATTGACTGTTTACGTTTATAAATATTTAGCAGAGTACATTTGCTGATTCACGTACAGTGAACACAGCAGTCAATATATATCGTGCATTTTAGCCAACACATTCATAAAAAAATTAAATCTTTTTCAATCAATAAGAATGCCACATGTGCACGAATAATCTGTCAGACGGATAATTCACACCAGGATAATCTACATTTTACTGTAGTTTTTAAATGCAACTGTTCAAAATAGTTAACACTAGGTTCACTCTGCGGTCTGTATTTACCTTAAAAAAAATTCTGTAAAAAATCATACTGTACATAAATTCCTCAAAGCTTTAGTATAAAAGCTATTTTGGCTTCTATAAAATTTGCCCATTCTGTCTCTTTCTAGCTGCCCCATTGGGCAGCATCACCCTTTAGTTTACTCAGAAAAAGTTGTATCTTCTGCCCATTTGACTTCCCCAATGAATTTAATACTCTTCCACATTTGTGGATAAATTGTATAGGGTTATGCCCTCTGTGGTCTCCAAAAAATCTAGGTACTGACTGTTCTTTCAAAAGTAATTCCATCTGAAGTAAGTAAAATTTTGTTCCTCACCTATTCATATCCTTGCCTACGCCACTGCCTTAAATTTTCATCAGAACGATATTTAAATACTTTTGAATTTCTTTCACTTTTATATTAATATTTTGTAAATACTGACCTATGATAGGACTTCGACAAAAAAAATTTTCAACATTTTGCTCAAATTATTTTCCACCTCCTACCTGTCTTTAACACCCTGAATATCCCTGATATTTTCATGAATCTTTACCCAACACTGTTCAATTTCCCGTGCATTAATTGCAATTTTTTCTCCTTGACTATTAACATTTTCCTGCAACCTATACTGTTGAGCCTGAAAATCATCTACAGCTGACTGTACCTTCTGACAATTTTATTCAATTATTTTTGTTCTAGCCTCACAATCCTTAATGGTACTTTCCTTTGCCTGTATCTGTTGAGATATTTTCTTTACTTCACCCTCACACCTTACTACTCTCTGTGGGTCAACTCCTCTTTAAATTCAGTAAAATTTTGATTTACCAAAGTTATGAAATTTTGAAACATTTGTAGAACTACAGTAGAATCCCGTTGTTATGAACCTTTATGGTTTCTGGAAAATGGATAGTAAAAATGGGAGGATTGCAAAAAGTGTAGGATTGCAAAAACAGGAGGATCGCAAAAACGGGAGGGTCGCAATAGAGGAATAGGGGCATTTAGGGCTAATTTTGACACATCCAATATCACTATACATCAAAATTTTCCATTTTTTGCATAAAGTTTATATTTAGTCATCTCTCTTGTAAAAAAAAAGTACAATTTTTAAATTAAATAATAACAATTTCAACATTCATGTGTCTCTGTAAAAATTATGCTCTAAAAATCTATCTTCAGTCCCACCTCATTATAAAAAAATGCAATAAACACAGTGTGACATGCCCATTATTATTGAAAAGTTAATTTATTATTTGAGATCTTATTATATAGATGTAAGTCACTGATATAGTTGAAAACCCAGTGTGCCATGTTGTGCGTGACAATGCGGCCGCGCCATGCACTCAGTCCGGTTGGAGGGGAGAGCGGCCTGCTGGCCTCGACTTGCCTCCCTCTTAGCTGGCTGTACGTGCGTGATCCATCCTGCTCACCAGACCACAATAGAACAGCTCATATTATTTACATGAAAGTGTACTGCAAAGTTTTGAAACCTTTCAGTGCAGTCGTTGAGTGAATTATCTTTGGTTATTGCACATGAACTATTGCAGCGTGTCGCCATAAGATTTTAAGCAATAGCGTTAAACGTGAATTTGGAGCCTCTCAAATGGCTAAACATGGACTTTTCAAGGTGCTGTCATGTATGAAATAATGAAGGGGTTACTTGCTGCTTAAAGTCTTAGGCCTAAAGGAAAAATTATAAAACTATTGCACTGTGTACCAATTTAATGCTATGTACTGCAGATAGAGACGAAGTGGTTCTCGGCGCGCTGGCCACAGTTGCTCTTATCGTTTCCCTGATGAGCCAGCAAAACAAAATTCCTTATCAGAAAAAAATTCAGCTAACAGTAGGTCTAACTTGTGATTTTCTGGTGTGATGTTCCTTCAACGATCCATGTTTACAATCTTCCCAGCATCAGAGTGTTTCTCAGGGCATTGAAATCTCCTGTCGACCAGCAGCTATGTCATCATATAGTCTTTAACAGTTTGGAACAGCTAAGATCTGTGTAGTTCTTGGTCCCACGTTGTTGCTGCATATTTCATGTGTCAGTCTTCCTGGACAAACATAAACAGAAATGTTGAAAGTGGACAGAGGTCTCCTAACCCACTGCAGTTGGTTACTCAGATCTTCTGCTGCATCACTGTCAATTATGCTGCACTGTCACTTATTCTGTAGAGCTAACACACTTCAGAATTTACTTGACTTAGAAATGTTCAACCAGAAATAAAAGTTTAGGTTCCAAAATTTCTACTGGTTTATTTAAATTTCATTTACATCAGTGGATATATGATTCAAATCCTGTCATGGTGAACTTGGTTTACTGGAAAAAGTCAGTACCAAAACGCAGCATGAGTTCACAAAGAGTTTAAGTTTAGAAAAAAAACTACATAGAGTGTAGCTTCAGGAAAGACAAGTTTGCACCTATGGCCTACATACGAGCAGAAAACAAACTTGTGGAGAATCCAGATAATGTCTGAAATAGAGTTTACTGAGTAAAGATCCCCGGTGCTGCCCGTATATGTGAAACTGGCACTCCTGATGTTAGTTCAACACAAAATAGGGCAACAGTCCAGTGTCACATTCATCTACTTTTGGTTTGATTTATTATTCACAAGGCGGAGGCCACATTTTATAGAAAGGGCTTACACACAACATCACAGACCTCACTCTCATTGGCTGTCTCTTGGCCGTACTAACTTCACGTGATTTAATATAACCGACAGTTCTACAAACTAACTGAAACACTGCGCAATCACATGAAATGATGCAAAACCTATACTGGAAAGAATAAGACAAAAAAGACCACAGCTAACGATACCTCAGCGCAAGGCCAACCAGCCATAAAATTACTTATTACACCCTAACCGACTTCTAGACATTTCTGGATTACTTTAACTCATCACTGCATTTTCTCCCTTCCATTTTCGAAACAGACATCACTAAAATAAAATGTTATTTTTCTAAAATATTGCTAAAATACATGTGAATTACAATATATCTTAACCTACCTTCAATAACAAAATTAAAAAATACAGCTGCAAATCTCGCAATGCGACAGCCTCTCCTGTGCTTTCTGCAAATCCATTTGCAGGTTAATGGTAGGGGGTGAAACTACCATCTTTTTTGCAAAAGTTCTGCCAACTTAACCTACAAGACAGTGTCATAATTTGTCACAAACTGAGAAGAGGAAATCAAATTGTTTAAGGTGAAAGGGGAGATACGACTACAGAGATTCAATTCTATGATGCAGCATTTGCATGCACTATTGTGTACGGCTTGTGCACAGAAGTCAACTCAATTTCTCATACTGTATTGTTTGTCTGCAGCGTATTGTTTTTCTGTAGATCTGTGCTGTGTGTTCAGGCCAGCAGGCTCGAGTACCATTACACATTATCAAAGGATGCAGGGACAATCTTTTATTCACACTGTGAACCCTGCCACGGCTTATAAACTGTCTATCAGTATTTGCATTATAGTACTTAAAACACGAAGAAATTGAACTCAACCATTTTTTTTTTTTCAAGGAACTTGAACTGCACCGGACTGCCTTGTGTTAATAGCGTCGGAAACTAGCAGGTATTCCGTTCCCTTTGTTTTGCTTACCTTCTCCTTTTCTTCTCCTTTCATCCGCTCCCCCTGAAGCATGCACAGCGACGAGTTCTGGCAAAGTTAGCGGTTGTGTGTGGTCAGGTGTTCCTACTTCCCTGTCAGCACTGTTCGGAGGCAGATCGACAACGAGGCGCATATAAGTCAGCTGCACTTTGGTTAGCTAGGGTCTTAAACCCCCCATGCCATTTGCAGGCGGCCACCATCACGAATTGTAATGATAGCTTTCCTCCCTTTTTTCCTAAATTTTGTATTGAGATCATTCATCTAAATTATGTATGGTACCTATTAATAGTTTGAAAAATTTAATTTGAAGTTTCGACATTTGTGCAATCACGTGGCAGCATGAGTAGTGCAGACGTTTCAGTGTACTGAGTGTGCCCATGCTGACCCGTGTTTACTTTGTGGATGAATTTCTCATAGTAAAGTTTCACTTGCTGTTGCACATCTTCCTGTTTCAGAGATTTTGAAGGAACCCACTCACAAGAGTCGACATTTTTGTAATGATTTATCAAGTTTAACGTCTGCATTTTCAAATGATGCATTTCACACATATAACTAACTCTTGTAAACAATCATATAACTCTTGCTTTCATAATTCACTGTTGTAAGACGTAGTTAATGTGTCAAATATTGTTTGGCACAAGATTGTGTAATTATGAAGGAATTTCTGACATGCTTGATGACTTCAAAAACTTGTAGAATTTTATTAAGAGTCAGAGTCAAGATGGTTAAATTTTGTATTGTGAAAGCAGTGCGGCTTATGAGTACTCAAGACGTCATTCATTTTCATTATGTGAAGTCATGGTGGAAATTTTTAAAGTCGTGTTATTCTAGTTGCATTGTTCGTTGCCATTTCACGCCATTAATGTGTGAATATCAATTTAAACCTTGTTTCTGTCTCGTTCATGTTACTTCAAGTAACGTCTGCATTATAGTTTGTAATTATAATATTCGTTCAAGCTTTAACACTGAATTTGTTGTTTCATGCCTTACTTGTAAACTGAACTTTGAAAGTTTTGAAAGTTCTTTGTTACGCTTTTCAGATGTTAAAAATCATTTTGATTGTCAAAATAAGAAGTGTGGAAACTTGCTGCACTTTTCACCTTGTAACTTGTGGTGCCCATAATATCACTAAACATACCTCAGAACAAAAGGGCAGATTTTCAAACAACTCCACATTCTTAGTTTTCAGTTTACTGCTAGGCATTCATTATGCTTTATAAATTTATCGTTAGAGTAAAATCCACATTTCTTCAGCAGTGGAGAGGTAATTCACTACAATGTCATTATAATTTCATCTCCTAACGAATTTCTGTTTATGAAGACAATTTCAGAACAAATAATAGTAAGCTACAGATACGGAAATTATGAGGTAACCATCTACTGTATTAAATATGTTTTTTACATGTTTGACGCACAAAATTTATGAAGCTTTGAGAGTGTGATTTCTGGGCTTGTTTAATGCTGTATGTCTCTAAACGCAATGCCATCAAATGATGTGCAGTCCTCTTGTCAAATACATTTCCTTATGGAGCTTTTAAATGGCACCCTTGTTTTGTTGATGGGATGTCTTAAAATTTTGTGCATGCTTCCGTAGTATTACTTTTTGCATCTCACAAATAATTTTTGGATAAAGCAACACGAAAGAGCTGTTCGTTGCTATTTTGAAGAGCTTTAAAATTAGGGATGTAACAAGCATGATGACTTAAAAAAAGTGGCAGTACTGTCCGAAGAGTGTTTTCTTTAGTATAAAAAAATATGAAACGGGCATTTAATATTTCAGTCACTAAACAATTTCTCGTAACAATCTCCAACGCATTTCATGGAGTCGTTTTCCCTTACTTTACCGTTTTCTTACCTCTCATCTAAACTGTATTACCTTTATAATTCTCTCTAAACTAGCATGACACATATGTCTTGACAAAGAAGCTAGATGACCCTGAGAAGTAGGGACCATCGATTGAGACTACATATTGATCATAAATTTCAAAAGTAACCTATATTTTTTAAAAAAATATTGTGCACCATACGAACAACACCACTCCATCCACGAAACTGACATATAATTTCATAACCATATTACTTATGCTAAACACACCACCCTCCCACCACCCCTATCTCCCATATCTCAATCACATCACCCCCACCCCTCACCATTACCACACCTCCACCACAACATCAACCCGCACTCACCCCCTTTGTCACCCCTCCCCCCTGCACCAACTAAACCGCTACTCTCTGTCAGTTCTGTCAGAGTCCGTCCGAACTGATCATCACACTCTTCTACATTACATGTACGCAGATATAACTTTCTCTCTGCATAGTCACCAGTTGCATACATACGACAACTTGGAGCTATGCAAAAAGCATCAAAAAATTTAATATCAATGGCCACCCACCATACCAGATCAGCTATTTCAGTTTCATATATAACTATATTTTTTAAACTGTCTTTACTTTATTTGCACAAAAAAATAATTAAATTCTATTAATTATTCTCATCAAACTCCCAAGTTAAATAAAAACCATGTTTCCTCAAACATTTTATTTTATTAACATATAATCTCTATAATCAATAATGTGTAAAATAAACACCACAACCCTTGAAAATATATTCAGTCTTCACATTCAAATCATCACAGTTATGTCATTAATATTGTTCGATTAGCTATCATAAATCCATGCTCTAGTGCACTCATCAACTTTGTGTGGTCACAATGCAAACGTGACCAGTATGGCCTCATAACAAGCAACATCTATGCTTCGTTGACCTAGCCACATATATTGTCACGGAATGATTTTTCTGGTTTTAGTTTTATGTTAATATAGGCCTACCTTCATTTTTGTGTGGATCCCTACTTTAAATAATTCATCACTTTAGAGTTAAGTGAATTCTAGTTTTTAATAATAGTGGCTGTGTATCATTAGTTGTATTTTACAGTTTTTTTTCAATTCCCCCCCCCCCCCAAATACATCTACATGTTATGCCTGAGATAGGCGAATGTTTCACGTTACAGCCTTGATACAGCTCACATAGGCCGCTGCTATCCCGAGTAGAGATGGATGATGTAAGATTTAATTGTAATTTTGTACATAACACATGTGGTGTTATTTTCTTTGTAGCCTTCCAGTGAAGTAGTGCCGTTTCTTATCACCGTGTTTGTGCGTGCGCCGAGCACTTTGTCCACCTGCATTTAGATACGTCACTGAGCGCCCAGCGAAACAACAGCTGATGAGATATATTTACGGTACTCATGGGCCACGTGCAGGCTAGTTAATGTGATGTGCTTTGATTAGGTGAGTGGTCATCAGCTGGGATGATGTAGGTATACCGCACAGCCGAGCTGAGAAAAGCTAGCGTAGCTTGTTTCCCCCTCCCTTTCCACTGATTGCTTCTAGGTAGAAGCCCGAGAAAACAACCTGCTTAAGTTGGCAGGCTTGATGTCATCTAGATTTGCAGTCCTAAAATTGCGTATGTTGGTACTTCAGTGCTGCGCAAATGCTCTGGAGGAATAACATCAACACTCCTGTCAGTTTTAGTTGAACGTTAACAGTTTGTTTGACCACGTACATATTAGTTTGAACGTCCAGGAAGTGTTTTCGAGCCTGAAGTTATAAAAGTAGTTGTTGAAAAACGTTTCAGGCATTAGTCTTGTGTCTTCCATCTTCACCACTTGGTCTTCGACTGATTGATCCCTTCGTCGAGGCTGAGGGTTGGAGGAACCCCCGAGGGACTTCAATACAAAATGTGATTAAGTTAAGTAACCTATTTGTGTGTTAGTAGTAAAGTAGGTCCGAGCTGAGAGTCACACAAAGTCATACAGAGTAACTTACTTTATTGTGATGTCAGTCAGTCTTCGAGTTGTGCCTTTGACCCCCCCCCCTTCCCATCCTTCTACTCGTAGAGAAATGTGTCTCTAAGTAAAGTAATTTGGCTTTTAATTTGTAGTTGCTAGTCAAATCCCTAATAACAGTGAATTTTAAAGATAAAGTTTTGTGTTTCCCTTCGTGTTTTGAAGTTATAACAATTAGTATTGTAATTGTAATCATTTAAGGGCCATTTATTGTAAAACTGTTTGCTCACTGTACAAGCTGATTAATTGCTTTTGTAAACCTTCTGAGTTAATACAGAGTTGTTTTGAACCCGACTTTCTTGGTATTTGCCTTAATTCAATTAATTACTCCTGATCGGTACTATTTTCCCCAAGTAGAATAAGTAAAAGTACAGTCTTAAATTTTGGTGAATAAGTAATTATTTGAAGATCATAAGAAATACTTGCAGTCCATGAAAATATCCCATTCCCCTATTTCAAACATGTTTACCTCATGCTACCCCTACGTTCGCTACTATACGTGACAATATTGTCTGCTTTGTCAAGGAAGTCCCATGCGCAGCAGTGGTCATTGTCATGACAGTAATGGTCGCCATCACCGGCGAAGATGTCACCATCAGAGGTGAAGCTATCGCATTGGTAGATGAAGAATTTGATCAACAAAAGCTTACATCTCATCATAACTTATTCACTGATGTAGCTAAAATATTGCTTCACTGCCACCATTCCCGCTAGTTACAGGAAATAACGAAGACATCCGAAGAGAGTTGTAGCTATAGAAAAGTTGCGTAGCCTAGAACCTAACCAGAACCTTACTCAACAATCACTTTTTCTTCCAATTCCATAAATGACATATGATAACTGCATGGAAGGTATGTTAGTTCAACATGATTTTGAGCAGAAAATCTGTTATGGATGTATTCTTTAACGCTTCATATTTTTTATTGCTGTCCATGTTCGAAATCAGAACAAGAGTTAAAAGTGAATATGTAGGTAATAAAAATAATTATGAATGAGAATAACATTTGTAAGGGAGAAGGTAAGTAAAAAACAGAAGTGTTGAACTTCAGATTAAGAAAAGACATAGCAGAAGGAAAATATATTATGCTGTATGAAATACAATCGTTTCGTATGGGTGACCTCAGTGTGCGTCATGTGCACGTCAATCATTTTAGCACAGACAAGACTCTTTTTGAATTTAAAGACAAGTTTGGATTTCTAGTGTTGGCAAAAGACTGTGATCTACATACGGGATGGTACAGGAAATATTTTATCAGTTTATCATATGTGCTCAACCATGAATCATGTTAAGATTAATTTTTTACATTGTATTAAACCTGAGTTTTTTTTCAAGGGGTTATTGGCTCATGCCTCTGTGGAGGCATCAGGAAAAAAAATACATGCTACTTGTTCAGAATTTAAAAAGAAATTCAACAGTGTATGTGTTTTTCAAATCGAAGCAGCCATTTACAAAATTTAGCACTATAAAGTCACAAAAGTAATAAGCTTTAATATTCTCCACGATAGCTATTCAGCAGGCAGAAGCTGTGAGTGTCTCAGCACGCTCATACTTTCCCCCTCCACCCCTCCTCCCCGGACAACTATACCAGCCAGAGGTGTAATGTGATCAATCTCTCCCTCTCTCTGCCTCTACCTCTCTCTCTCTCTCTGTCTCTCCCTCTGTCTCTCTCTCTTTCCCTCTCTCTGTCTCTGTCTCTCTAACACACACACTTCCAGCAAAATTATACCCAACCTTCTCGCGAATGAAATAAATGTGCTGAATTTTCATTCGCTTTATCTGAATTACTGTTTTTATGATGTTATTTAAAATAATAAAATATACTTATTAGTCTCTCACACAAAAAATTTTTTTTCGCAATTTTTTACCTTGACAAATTTAATCACATTAAAAATCATATTTTTCAAGCATTTTTGTTATTCAGGGTATTTAGAATTATGATGGCCTAGAATATTAATGTGAACGGAAAAATGAATCAAATTTATATTTAAATAGAAAATCTACTGAAGAATCTATGAACATTTTTCATTGGACTGTAATACTTGTTTCTACATGTAATAATTTTCTTGAAAGTTAGGTTTTGTGTCTGACTATGATATGCATGTGTAGGGTGGAAAGTTCCCATCTCAGTCAGACATAAACCTTACCATACTTCCAGCGCTAAAGGCCTTAATGTTGAGTGCTGACCAAAATCTCTCTCTCATCCTAACCATACGTAAAAATATATGTATAAACCTACTTACATTTAATAACAATGTATAACTAATATATGGAACAGACTTTTCTACATTACCCGTCTTAACAATACATGACCTCTCCTTTCTACCCTACTTTACACAAGCATTTTTACTCCCGCTTATTAGTATAATACTGCATAATGCATTTTACATACATGTTGCGCATCGTATATGATGCCTGTAGTTGGTGAAAAGCAAATGTCTATACTGGACAAGACCTCTAACTAATGGAGCCATACCATACCCTACCCTAGGAAGAATGATACAAGTGACTGGTTGTACCCTACCCTTATACAGTAATGTCCTTCTGTAAGGGGTGTTTTGCATTTTCAAAATGTAAAACGTTGCCGTAATTTAAGGTGAGAAAAATGGAATATCTTGGTTTGCATGCCGAGACAAAATACAAGCCAAGATATGAACTACAAAAATTTTCTTTCCTTTACCTCTCAAACGATATTTATTAGTGCTAGCAAAGACATGTGAAATGTATGAATACACTTGAAAACCAAAAATTAAATGTGGTCACAAGCATGTGAGCAGACTGGATATAATATAACAATATTTAAAGTAAATATTAAACTTATATTTATAACTGAAGTAAGTATACGAATAGCAGCAGTCAGGAGACATGATATTTTAATAGTGAAGAGGTAACATCACCTGCAGTGAAGATGGAAAATATTTGTGCGTGTTCTTACTGCATGAAGGTATTTATGAAGAAAAAATGTGTATGTGAGCATGAAGTTTGAAAACTTCAAAGCGTTATTTGTAGTATGTACCAGTGAGAAAACTACGACATCTGGTTTGGACAAAGCAGCAAATTAAAAAGGGATACAAGAATCAATGTTAACACCTTCTAGACACCAGTACAACTAGTGCGAAAATACATTTATTTTCGTATGGATATGCTGCAAAGAAACAAGGAATAAGTAAACGTAAAATGAACCAGTGTCATACAGTATATCGATGCGGTAAGAGCAGTAGACTGTATGCTCGTATTGACAATTTAAATAGTCCATATAATATACGTACAGGTCACGTTATTCTCCCTGCAAAGAAACAAGATTAGATGATGGAATGAACTTAGAGAAAAAATTTAACCTACTAGGAATAATGTGTTAATGATGAAGCCATCAGAAACTTCTGATTTGTATGTGAACAGCTCGGAAAATTGCTTAACGACGTCAAGTTACTCATGTTGATTCTGTGACATGAATTTAAGTTGATGTTGATATGCCAGGTGGTATGAGAAGAAAAACATGTATGAATAAGGACTGATTCGCTGATTTTATACTAGGGTGTTAGAAGTGCGGGCGTGAGGTGAAGTGTTTTAATAATAAAGAATATGAAGAGATACTTACGACGAACATATTAAAAGTGTTGAAACTAAAGCTTCTACGGATGTACATGTCACAGAAACTATTAATAAGAATTTATTCTTTCTGAAGGAATCGGTTATCCGAGGAGGTACTTTGAAGACATATTTTGCAGTGAGTTTAGCAAGGACTTTTGTACGTTTCTTAAGAGTAAGAAAGAAAATTCAGTTTAACAAAATTTAGAAGAATTGGAAAATCACCGAGTTAAGAATTATAATGTATGATTAGAATGCGATTATACTAAACCGGTACCGTAAAAGCAATCAGGACGTCTAATGTACATCTATACATATAATTTATGGAATTGGAAGAAAAATTTATTGTTGTGTAAGGTTCTGGTTAGGTTCTAGGCTACGTAACTTTCCTATAGCTACAACTCGCTTCGGACGTCTTCATTATTTCCTGTAACTAGCGGAAATGGTAGCAGTGAAGCAATATTTTAGCTAGATCAGTTGAAAAGTTATGATGAGATTTAAGCTCGTGTTGAACAACTTCTTCATCTAGCACTGCGATAGCTTCACCTCTGATGGTGACATCTTTGCCAGTGATGGCGACCACTACTGTTATGACAATGACCACTGCTGCGCATGGGACTTCCTTGACAGAGTAGACAGTATATGCGGCTGGGTCAACGAAGCATAGATGTTGCTTCTGTAATGAGACCTTAGTGATCACGTTTGCATTGTGACCACACGAAGTTGATGAGTGCACTGAAGCATGGATTTTGGATGTCTAACTGAACAATATTAATGACATGGATATGATGAAATTAAAGTGACGACTGAATATATTTTCAAGGGTTGCTGTGTTTATTTTACACGTAGTTGATTATAGAGATTATACGTTAATAAAATAAATATGATGTTTGGCAAAACATGATTTTATTTAACTTGGGAGTTTGACGAGAATAATTAATATAATTTAAATAATTTTTTTGTGCAAATAAAGTAACGACAGGTTAGAAAATATAGTAATGTATGAAACTGAAATAGCTGATCTGGTATGGAAGCTGGCCATTGATATGAAATTTGTTGATGATATTTTTTGCATAGCTGCAAGTCGTCGAGTATATGTAACTGGTGGCTTGCAGAGAGAAGGCCATATCTTCATATATGTAACATAGAAGAGCATGATGAGCAGTTCAGACTGGCTCTGACAGGACTGTTAAAGAGTGGAGGTTGAGTTGGTGCAGAGGGGGAGGGGTGACAAGGGGGGATGGTGGTGGTGAGAGGGAGGGGATGATGTGGTGTTGGTGGTGTGTGGGTAGGTGAGGGGGTGGGGGGTGATGTGATTGAGATATGGGGGGATGGGGATGGTGCGAGGGTGTAAGGGTGGTGTGTTTAGCATAAGCAGTATGGATATGAAATTATATGTCAGTTTCTTGGGTGGAGTGCTGTTCGGATGGTATGCGCCATGTTTGAAAGTAGTCGAAGAGTCCTGCATATGTAATATCCAGAATAATTTACTATTTTTAAACAATTGATTGATTTTATCGGAATTGAAAGAAGTTTAGCTTAGTTGGTAGGAGAATGAGTGAAGTTGATGGAGTTCTATAGGATATAAAGTCAATGTAGTTATAGTAAAAAAAATGTTAATCAAAAAGATTTTTAATAATTTATTGATTGATTTTATTGGGAATCTAGTGAATGTAGCTAAGAAGGAAGTCACATTTAAGAAGTATTCATTAATGGCACATAAATAAATTTTTAACATAATTTTAACAATATTAACATATATATATATAGAGATTACTTTTAAAATTTATGATCAATACATAGTCTCAATCGATGGTCCCTACTTCTCAGGGGGTGACTTTAAGATACTTATACACTATTTTTTATTTCTGTAGTTGTCAACTGCGAGTACATACTATTTAAATGGCACGTGAATATTTATCATTCGGTATTTACTTCAAGTAAATTTCTTACTTAGGGCTACCATATGTGTCAAAAATATGTTACGTTATGTATGCCAATTTAGGCAAGATAAAAACATTTATGGCTATTGGTTATCATTGAATGAATGAAATTAAATTAAATTTTTGGGTAATTTAATAATTAGTTAAATGATGAAAAAATTTAGGTTGGACAGTAAAAACAATTTTCAACATGATCAGATCGGCAACTGAGTTAAGCCATTAGGAGCATATTTTAAAACAACACTTAGTGATACTGGCAATGGTGTATAGCAAGAATGTTGAAGGTTATAAAGGAGTCTGCACTTTGTTAATTGTTTACATGTGGCATGCCATCAGTATTTTGAAAATTGAGTTATCCAACAACCTGACAACTGGTAATGCTTTATTACTCCAGATTCAGCAATGGTACCAGGATGTATTCAGTCAGTGGACTACCCATTTTCCAGCCTGATACACAACTTTATTCCATTTATGGAAATTTTGTATTTTACTTTATGTGTTATGCCTATGCTTATTTTGCTATAAAAATAGTATGTACTGTACATATATTTAGAACAAACTTGCACTTAAATTACACACACAAACACACATTCACTTGTGCATGCACACACACACACACACACACACTTGTTTCACTTGACCATAGCATACTGTAGCAAAGCTGACAAACCAGCTGTTGTTTTAAATTTTATTTTAATATAAAAATACAAACAACTTGTAGGTAGGCAATTAGCACTAGAAACAGGCTACTGGCAACGGCACCAGAAACAATTCACTGATTTAACAATTCCAAATATGAATTAAAAGTACATATACTATATTCAGATGAATACAAATGTAAGTACAAAACCAAATAAGAGCATAAAAATTATATGGACACAGAATGTTCAATTAACCATTCATACCTTGGACCCAAATAACACTAGAAATGTATTCTATGAAATGCTCACGCTATGTGAATACGTGTTACGTGATTTACTAATATTCCCATGGAAAGAATATAATTTTACGCATTTGTTTTGAGAATACCTACAAAACAAGCACTTTTCCTACAAATGAACAAATTGACATATATAAATTCTGTCAGACATGTAATGAAAGAAAAAAGAATACATACTATTTATTTATGTAGTATGTGAAGTATCTGAGAGAACAAATAAGCACAATGTATAACTATTTGTGATGGCAAATACACTGCAGTATATCCTATTATTTTCTCCCTAAAAATTCTACCATGCCTTCAAAATTAAACAACTATATATAAAAAAACTAATGAAATTGTGAACACCTATAAATACAGTTTAAAAGCATTTTAAAACAGAAATAAAAAAACTGCATGTAAGCCTGTCGTGGCAGATTTGCATGTAATTAAGCTTGTTTTTCCGCCAAGGGCACACTTATCAAAGCGCTCTCCTGTACAGCGGGTGTAATGTCAACATCCTCGAGAGAGACGGAGGAGATCCTTTATTGAAGAGGAAGCCCTAAAATATTTGGTAAGCTGCAAATTGTGATCATTTAGAGCTGCAAGAACTCGCAAATCTTCAAGAGAAGACAAAGTATGACAATCATAACAATGAAGTCTAGCTTCGGGCGTCATATTCTCACAGATTAACACCACTAAATTCACTGAGCTTCCACGTGCTCCCATACTCTAGGCGACCCAGCTGACAGTAAGAGTTTAGTTTTGAAATCAACATAGGTTTGACACAATGCTATCACATCAGCCAGTAAGTCTGCTGCCAAACTTACCTACCAAGAAGTGTACCACCTCCACCGGGCGAACAGACACGACTGGCTGAGCTCGCCCCAGTCCTGCCCGTCGAACGCTGGATGCGGTGGGGAGGAAGGGGAAATGGTACAGAGAGTAGGAGGGAGGGGTGGGCCCAGACGCACATTACAAACTAAACAAGAGAAGAAGAGGAAGGGGAAGTGGGGAGGAAAGGCTTGCGGCGCACACATGGCAATTCCAGTTGACAAATTAAAAGGGGCACTTATAGTTCACAAAATTTCAAGCAACCAGCAGGTGGATGGTAACCTGCACAAAGTGGAAGTCACTCCTGATGTTTCACTATGTCTCTAACACAGGCAGAGGTTGAAACAGTATTACATTCTTATAGAAAATACTAATTTGGCGGAACGTTAAATGACTAGGCATATTCTGAGTGAAAACTAAACCCTTTACTTTAAATTCCATATCCAGGTTTACAAAAGTACACACGTTACGTTATTTCCCATAAAATACAAACAAATCGTCTTTAATCTGCAAATACATTATGCCACAACATTATGGCACACAAATATTATAATTCACAGTGGTACACCCCAACATCCCAAGATTTATGACAATTTAAATGTCCCTTATTTCCTTAATATTTTACTTAAATGAAACTTCCCAACATCACATATGTTCACATTACACTTTCTATGCATTTATTCCCTATTGAATTTCAAATTGTCCTCTCCCTGAACAATAAAGCCAATACTGTTCCCTTTGTCCCAGTCTCACACAATTCACATTCCACTCCAGGTATGCTTATTGGAGTTTCACCATAAGCCTCACTCTCAACTTGACTCTTCCATATACTGAAAGTTTCCTACTCTTCCAATCTTTCTAAATAGGAGCACGCCTGGACATACCTTAAATATTCGGGGTGCACCACAATTACTGCTGCCTCTTCTAGTGAGCTCAAGTCCACCCGACGTGTGGCGAAACTGCATAGAAGGTCTCTCTTGATCGACTTGAAAATTTCCATGCGCTGCTCCAAATTTCCTTATTTAAAATGGTGTGAAATTGGTTGCTCGATATGAGCGTGCTAGAAGGGGCGGCAGTAAATGGGGGGGGGGGTAACCTGAATATTTACGGTATATCAAGGCGTGTCTTAGAGGGTGGAGGCTTCAATATAGCCTATAATTTATCGCACAAATTTCACAAACTCTGCAACTCTCTTTTCATATACATTCCCAGCCAAGCAAAGCTATAATAGTAAAATGATCTGTTGACATATTTGCATGCAATTTGTATAGTGTGCAACTCATAGCTCCTACCCAGCATGTGATAAGAATGTGATAGGATTACGTGCAAACGGCTACTCGCCCGGACGAGAAGCAGCGAAGGAACTGGGCAATACATGTGAAAGTGACAAGAATATCAGGTCTGTAGTGTCAAGAGAAGCAGCGCATGGTTATCTAAATTTAAGCTCCTACATTTATAATTATGAATGCATTGTTCTGAAAAAATTGTACGTTTAAGTGTACATTGTAACATATAACCGGAACACTAAAGAAACTAGATATAAAAGAAAACTTTTCTAATATAAATTGTTAATTTATTGATTTTGGACACCTCCATAGTAAAAATTATTAAATTTAATTTGTTGCTGTTCTTTTGACAGAACAATTAGAGTTCACCTGATAAAGAATAACACCAGGAACACAGTGGTTGGAAGATAGTAACAAAAAATTTAAAAATTGCATTGCTTACGGTTGGATTTTACTCACATTTTAGGTAAAAATAACTACAGTATATGCAATTTGTACAGAAAGATTACTTTGTTCTTTGTGTTAAAATGATAATGGATGAGTGCGCTTCTTAACTCAGTTGTGTTTTTGTCAAATTCTTGTGATTTATGACACTCCTTATGCCAAATATTGTTAAGGGGCTTTTGCCTTAAGCTTCACAAAAGCAGTCTCACAGTCCTCAGACCAGTACCATGCACTCCCTTGCCTGAGCAGTTCACGAAGAGGAAGAGCTGACATATTTGGCACAATTGTTTTCATAATAATTTACAAGTCCTAGCAAGGCCCTTAACTGTGTAACATCTGAAGGCACAGGGGGATTGACTATAGTTTGCACTTTGCCTATGCAGGCATGCAAACTATCACTGTCAAATGTCCTAAAATTGTAGCACTTTTCTGGAAAAACTTGCAATTTTGCCCATTAACTTAAAAAGCCACAATCATGCAGTTGTTCCAACAGCTTACTCAAGTTGTCAGGTGATGTTCCTTAGATGTACCAGTTACAAGGATGTCATCCTGAAAGTACACCACTCCCTAGAGGTCTTGTAGCAACTGGTTCACTTTTCGCTGAAAAATTGCTGGGAATGATGTTACTCCATACTATGGTCTAGTGTACTAAAAAAGAACCCTGTGGCTGTTCATAGTACACAATTCTTGTAAAGCTAGGTCAAGCTGCAGTTACCAGAAAGCTTGTGATAAGTCAATTTTTGAAAACTCTATAAGGTGGAAAAATTTTGTAATAATTTTTTCTTGGACAAAAAATGTGCAGCCTGTATGCATCGCAGTCTTGTATGAAAGGAGGAATAACAACATGTTTACAAACCTGTACATCTTATGATACGTTTACATTGTTTTTTAAATATTGCATTTGTTTAATGTAATAAAGCCGCTGGTTAAATTAACTATGTTGAAAAGCTGGTAAGTAGTTGGACATGTTTCCCAAGCTGTCATTACACCATCCGTCTGTGATAAACTCGCACGATGCGGTGGCTCGTGCTCAGCTGGCAGACCATCTAATGTTTGGCTGTAGGTTGTAGGCAGCTGGTCCGACTCAATTTAAGTTGTTTCAATCTATGTCACTGTTTTCAGTAACCTAGCCCTGACGTAAACCTAGGAGATACTGTAATTTAATTTGCCTTGTTTCTATGATTATTCTTTCTTTTTCTCTTAGTCACAGAACCAACTACTGCATGTTTTTAAAGAGCTCATGGGAATTTAATTTCAGAAATATCCAGAGTATTAAGAAGAAAATAGTCCAGCAACTTACTTTATTTACCCATGTACCATCCACCCAGTTTTTCTCAAAATCAAAACTGAAAATTTCTGGTGCGGGTTATACACAGAAATAAAGGTTTTTGGATAAATAGGACTTGGATAAGTTGGGTTTATCATGTATTATACATTGCTGGAAGGATTTATAATATTTGAAAAATAAGTATCAAACCCTCCAATATCAGACTGTAGCTCATAATCAGTAAATACACAATGCCAGCATTATTGTCAGCCAAGCCAAAAAATTGGCAGTGCAACAGCGGTTGCAGGGTGTGTGCTGTTAGTTTGAATGCTGGGTTACCTCATTTAAAGTGTCGTTATTGTCTTTACTGCATTGCATTCTGAACTTTCACATAACCCTGCAATTTTAAAGACCATCTGCTGCACACATTAGTATGCAACACACACCCACATACACACTATGCACTGCTTCTCACCCTGTGAACCACCTCACCGCTCGGCAACGCTCATTTCATACTGTAAGCTGTATGTACTGGCTACACCATCAATTACACTACACACGGTGCAATATAAATATCAGTTTACAGAATTGTGCACTAGGATGTACTATATATAGTACAGTACTTTAAATCCTGCATGTAAAGTATGATTTGTGTTTGTTTTAGATGTATAATATTTACTGCGTTATTTCATGATTTCGGAAGCCAAAATTTATTTTATTTATTTATTTCATTTATTTACCCATGTATAGTTCAGCCATTGGCCTGTTTGCAACAAATCCGTGTTATATTGCATCAGATAATTTACATTTGCAAAGAAAGAAATACAAACAAAATAAGTGATAACATTTGCCTTAAAGAAATAAATAATTCATAAAACAAAATTTGCCTTCTACCTTAACGTAAATTGCTTTAAGAAAAAATTTAATTACTGAAACAAAAAAAAATATTACAAAAACATACATTACAAGTATTAACATTACAACAGTTTCAGTGAGTTTATGTTATCTAAATACAGAGTTAACCTTTAGTCTATTCTATTCCGAAGTTACATAATTGACCCTGAAGTTATTTACTATTAGAAGATTACAAAAAAAAAAAAAACATTGAATGACCTAAACCTGAAGATATTTACAAATACAAGATTTTTCACAATTTGCATGACATAAGTGATATTTAGTTATCAATAATTTTATATGCAGCATTCTCCTTCTTTCCATTTAGCAGATAATTTCTAAGCTTAGATAAGTACAATTATTATTTTCTTAAAGTGGCCTTGAGTTTGCTCAGATTACATCTTACTTCATGTGGCAGGTAATTCCCCAGGTTACTTGCCAAACAAGTAATAGACTTTTTATATCTAGTAGTTCCATGTACCTGGATTCTTAAATTATTTTTATGCCTGGTGAAGTGTCTGTGTTTGGATATAAACTGTGTTGATTTATTTATCAAATATTTTGGTTGGTTGTACTTTCTTATTTTTCTTATCTGTCTGGCAAGTAGAATCAACTGTCTGTTTTCCATATTTTGCCAGCCAGAAAGTTTCAAATATTCAGTTATATGTTCATGTTTCTTTAAATTGTATGCATATTGAAGACAAGCATTCTGCAATTTTTGTATTTTATATTTTAGTGAATATTCTAATCCAATAAACAAACCTGCGGAATAGTTAAAAGAGGACAAGACCAAGAGGTCACAGACATTTAGTTTTAAGCATGTTGGGAGGATGTGTTTGAATTTATAGAGATATTTGAGCCAATAGTATCCTGTTTGCACCAACCTTGAAATATGCTTTACCCAGTTAAGATTCTGATCAAATTGGACGCCCAGACTTTTTACCGTTTTGACCTCTGGGATAATCTCCCCATTGATTTTAATTAATGGATGAACCAGGGATTTTTAAATGATTTGTGGTGTTCCAATTTAGGTAAGCACTTTTGCTCATGTTAATGTTAAGGGTGTTTGCACAACACCACTTGTTAATTCTTTCTAGGTCTTCATTAATTTTTTTATCATAGAGAGTAGGTCATTAGGCAAACACGAAATGTACAATTGTGTGTCATCCACGTACTGATGACATGCAAGATAATTTAGACATGGCAGAAGATCACGTACATATAAAGAAAATAGAATCAGTCCTATGATTGATCCCTGTGGAACACCAGACCTTACAACTCTAGCATTTGAACACTTTACTCCATCACAGGACAACAATTCAACCATTTGGGAACAATCATTCAAGTAATTTCTAAACCAAGTTACAGCACTTGCAGACAACCCAACATTACACAATTAATCTAGTAATATTTCATGACTAATTGTATCAAAAGCTTTCAAAAAGTCTAATAATATTAACAACGAAATCTGTGACTTATCCATAGCTGTGTATATGTCACCTGTTATGTCCAGAAGTGTAGTAGTGCTTGTGCTGTGGTGTGGACGGAAACCTGATTGTTGTTCGTAGTACAAGTCATTCTTATTTAGATATTCAGTCAACTGTGTGTGAATTACTTTTTTAAGAAATTTTGAGATAACAGGCAAAACATATATCGGTCTAAGGTCTTTGTATGCCGTTGTGCGTGTTATTTTTGCTATCGGTCTTATTTTAGATAGTTTCCATTTTTTAGAGAATTTTGAGCAGATAATTGAAGTGTTTATGACATTAGTTAACGTTGGGACACAGTATGGTGTACAGAGTTTAATCACATTGATATCAAACCCATCTGTTCCTACTGCTTGCGTACTTATTGAATTGATAATTTTGTATACTGTAGTTTCAGTTACAGGGTTGAAATAAAGACGTGTAATTGCAGTGTTATCGTTCAGTTGAATATGGTATAAATTTTTAATTATTAGCTGACTTTTTTGACTGCAGTTAACAAAATAGTTTATGTTCTCTGGATTATGTAAGAATGGAGGGATTATAAATTGTTCTTTCGTGTGCACCTTAAAATGACTAAGGTCTCTCCAAAACTTTTTAGTATTCTGGTTTATGGATTTCGGCTGTTATACAAAAATATTCAAGTTTTCCAAGACGAGTCACATATTTTATTGAATTTTATAGTGCTTTATAGTTTTCAAAATCAGCCTCTAATTGCGAATTCCGGTAAAGTTTCTTTTCAATGTCCCTCTCCTTCATTTTTGCCAATATTTCTTGAGTAATCCACAGATTTCCTTTTTTTTTCTTCCTCCGTACTTTCACTGGTGTGTGACTGTCAAATATGGCCAGTAATATAGAACTAAGAGACTGTACATTCAAGTCAATATCATCCTCGACGTGTATCCATTCCCAATCAACATTTTGTAGCTGATCATAAAAAACATTTTTAATTTATTTGCTTATAGTTACGTCTTGGAATTGTTATCGTCTCATTTACTGGTATTTGGAAGTTGTAGCAAAGATAAATAAGGTTATGGTCAGTAAATCCAAGTAAATCATTTTGGCCTACATAAGTTACCTCCGTTTTATTTTTTACTATTATGAGGTCAATCAAGGTTTTGGAGTGTGGCGTTACTCAAGTGGGGGCAGTAACAATTTGATTAAAGCCATATACTGATAATATTTTATGCAGATGTTTTACGACCATTGCTGTTTCATTCAGTACATTTATGTTAAAATTGCCTACGCAAATAATATCATTGTGTGTTATTAGTAATTTTTTCATGCAAAACTCAAATTGCCCAAGTTCCTTATATGAGACGCCCGGTGGTTTGTATACTACAGATACTGCTAATCTATCGTGCTTGTATTTTACTTCCGTCCATAACTGCTCAAATCTACTGTTTTCTATTGAATCTTCAAAGTCAATAATTTTACTTCTGAGATTGTTATTATCATACATGCCAACCCCTCCTCCACTACGCCCACCTACCCTGCCTTTTCTAATGAAAGAGTAGCCCATTATTTCTACTACTTGTGTAGGCACTGCTGGGCGTAACCAAGTCTCACTTATTGCAAATATGTGGACTGAATCAATTGTCTCGATTATATTTCTAACTTCTTCTATGTTATGTACGAGAGACCGCACATTTAAGTGACAAATTTTAAAATCATATTTGGTTTTCGCCGGGAAACTAAGTTTGTTTACTTCTAGAGATGATGCCGGAGTAGCAGGTGTGGTCAAGCACAAGCTTCTTGATAACGGGGAAGTGGGAGAGGTTAACTGCAAGTTACACAAAGCTGTGGAATGCCTGCCTGGGGAAGCGACCGGACTAGCCATCGTTACGCTGAGGGTGAGCCGTCAGGGATACACAAAACAAGGCCACTTGTACTACACTGCTCCGTTTTACCAGTTTGCTTAACACAACATACATATTACAACATTCTGCGAGTGACGAAATAAGTAGTAGGCTGAAAGATCTGGATTTCAACACAATGCATGTTAATACAATTTGATAATAATATGTTAGTATTATATTTAAGATATCTCTTATTTCAAATAGGTTTAGATGTTAAGATGACAAACTTAATATTCTAATTATATTGATGGTTACAGTTAACTTAAGTATTTTATATAAATGTTTTAAGCTGGTTAAAAAACAAAAAATAAAGATAATATAGTATTATTATGACTAGCATAATGGCTAAGTAGTATATACAATAACTAAAAATTAAGTCTTAACATTATGTAATTAGAGCTACCTGGTACTAGAAGTCTCATTATATTTACATCTGGAGAATACAGTAATATTAAAGTGTGCCACTTAGACTAAATAACTGGAAATTTGTTCATGACTATTAAATGTTGGTGGCTTACTTGGACTTAATTAAAGCCTGGAGGTTTTCGTTCGTCCTGATCTTCCTTTTGGCAGACACTGTCTAATGAAGATGGTGCCACATACTGTCCACGTATTTCTGACTCCCAGCTTGTTAATGACCTCCTGGAGCAGTAGCATCCTTTGTGCCGTGAGGTCTTCCCTGATTGTTGTGCCAGTTCCCTTCAGACCCCTCTTGGTGAAGAACAGCTCTCTTCTTTTGTTGTAACTAATCAGGTTTACAATTATCGGCCGCACACTCCCTTCCTTCTTCTGGCCCACTCTATGGCTGCGGTGTATGTATGCTAGGCTAAATCTACACCAATCTGTTTAGCAAGTCGCACCACTAATTCGTTCGCATTCTCCTTTTCTTTCTCGGCAACACAAAATTCTTGTAAACGATTTCGTCTTTGGTATTGCACGAGATTGTCATCTTTTTTGCGCATTCACTTTTCAGACTGCTAATTTCTGTTTCAAGATCAGAAAGTTGTTCTTTTTAACACATCACACGCATTTGCGCATTTGTATTAAAGCCAATATTGGCTTCAAGGCGTGCGAATACTTTCTTTGTCACTATGTCTGTAACGGCCTCGGCAATTTGCTTTACGATGTCGCTGCTCACAAGAGTTTCTTCTACAGTCCTGCGTATTGTTGAAGCTAGGTCATCACTCTTTCCACCCTTGACTGTAGGCATTTTCTGTTGGCTTCATCCTGTTCTGGGTAAGCGCGCATCACTACTTTTCTGCACTCAGAACTCAATTTATGAAATAATTTTACTAAGAAATGCACAACACTTCACTTGCCACCTGAGCAGTCGCTAGAGTTTCTTTACAATATTTGACAGTTAAAAAGAACACCTCCAGATACACTTATACCAGGAGCTCCACGCACGCACGTTCACTTGGCTGCTATTTTGCAACACATCATCACAGTTACATTTAAAAAAAACTTAAAAAATTCGCTTATCTGTTTTTTTTTGTACAAATTTGTTTATTTGTGTTTTCTCTGGTTCCCACCAACCACCTTGGTTTATCAAGAGTTTATTGTATTTCCAATTTGTGCAGTATAAACTGTATGTTTCTTTTCTATTATTTACACTAAATATTTTGATATGATGCAAATTAGTAAAACCTTGTTTACTGCTACTATAGACACTGCTAAGTTTTTCTTTCAGTAACTTATGTATTTGGTCCCCAGCTCTGGCCATCTTGATTTCAGTTTTTTATGGTCTCCCAAAATTGCTCTAGGCAAACGCTGGGATAATTCTTAGTGATCTTACTGTTGATGGGCAAAGTTCACTTAACTGACCTTAGGCAACTTAAGCTTATTTAAATTATTTTTATACATTTATAACTGTATGTGTAAATAATGCAACAATTGTTGATAGGCATCAGTGATGTTAGTACTAAGAGTGGTGATAAGTCACAGAACATAAACACAGCAACAGCTGAAAACTGAAAGATTTGTGGAACTTTTTGTAAAAATTTATATGTTCTGGAATTCTGAATATATTATGTTATGTGTTATGATGCATTGCATGTAGTTGCCAGATCTCACAGAGGCTCGACAAAACTGCAGCTTTAACAATTTAAAAACAAGTATTATTTTACAAATGACAAGGATTAGCCACAATTTTCGATTACCTGCTGCATTCATCCTGTGATTACTATGGGTATTTGCGAGTTGACAGTATTGTCATATTGGTTTTGTTACCACAGTAACACGTGCTTCAACAATGAAAAACGTTTAGTAATAATACATAAAATATTGAATTATGTTATGTTAAATATCATATACATACCTAGCTGAGAGACAAAAGCTCCTCTGTGTGCTTATGATACTGAACTCATTTTCATATGCCGGAATGCTTGGTACAGACACTTTTAAGTCATCCAATGGTAAGTGATAGTTTACCTTCACTGACTCAGCTGAATTAATAGTGGATCCAATGTAAGATGTGCACAATAGACAATCATTAAGCTGAAAAAAAAAAATTAAAGTTATATGATATACAAATTTAGGCATTCAGTCAAATATTTCAAATAAAATAATTTGCCTTTCTTAACTGTCTACAAACAGTAAGAAAACTTTACAATTTAAAAATAACACACCAGAAAAACATTTACAAGTGTTGCCATACCTCCACCCAAACACATATACAACCAAGCCCTTTTGGTATTCTAAGGCAGTCTTACAGGATGAGAATACAAGTTCAGAGAGGATGGATGTTTGTCTACTTTTGTCTAACTAACAAAAAAACATCAGGTTTTCAGAGGCAACCTGAGAGATGAGAGGTGGATGTTGACAAAAAAATTCTTCTCAGTCAGCACCCCCACAAAGAAAAATTACATATTGTTTAATTATGTGTTTACGTGTCTGGCATATATTAAAGAACTCTGGCTACGACAATGTAAAAACATTGATTCAGTGCTAACTTAATAATCCAAAGCACCCAAACAGTCGGGCACTTAGGAACACTCTCCACAGATTCGTTGAGCCAGCTGAATGTCCCTGGACATGCGTTAATGGCACAAAATTGGTGTCCTCAAGCAGCCCCACCAGTTGCGCCTCGTTCACCTCCTTGAGTGCCATTATGACTGGTCTCTGGAAACGCAGGTCCACCTTGAAGTCCTAGGCAATTTCTGGCACCAAGAGCTGGAACGGAGACTTGCAAATGAGCAGCTTGGTGCTCCTCTAGGATCACCAAATTTCCTTCAGGGAGATGGTGCCAGGCCGGTATAGATGCTGCTTCTTCACGCCTCCAGTTGCACAGACACTCTTGCGGGGTGCCTTCATGACGAGCTGCTTGCAAGTGGCTTTGCCTCCAGTCAACTTGCTTAGGTTTATTTTTAATTAATTACAACTTATGGCATAAACATACTAACCTTGAAGTGTCTCATGCATGTGAACAATTTTTTGTGACCTATCCAGATCAGCAGCCTTATTCTAGGCTATTCTTTCTTTTTTGCATACCTTTACTTTGTAATTCATTCCACCCTTCTACGCATGCACCTTAACCTCATCAGGCCAATGGGTGTTGATTCTGTAAGTGGCTCAGCCTTTTCCTTTTAGCAGTCTTAACATTCATATTTAGTCTCCCTCATTTCAGTTTTACTATTGTATTTGTGCACCTCCATTTCAAAGGAGGGCTGAAACAGTGGGGGTAACTGCTTCAAAGTAAATATGTATCTATCTTTGGTAAAATTAAGTTACAGCCCTCTTGTGGTCAAAACTATGTTAGGAAATAATATGATAGCAGACTTTTCCTTCTACATACACATGTTTCGTTTTTCATGATTTTGAGCCATCAACCAACAGTTAACCGTCCGTGTTTGTGATGTATGACTGTGAGCTGTACTGATTTGAAACAATTTAAAAATTATCTATACATTTTGCTCCTGAAGAAAACTACTGGACAAGGCTGTCTGGTTTTTGAGTTTGACTATGGTCAAAATGTACAGACACAAAAACTTAATGTTACAAGTCAGTTTTATAAACAACTTCTCTGTTTGTACACATTTACTGTACAAGTTCACAATAACAGTTCATCGTTCATGTATTGTTTTGTTAAGTCACAAGCAATGAAATATGTATATTCTGCGGCACATTTTTCTGTATGACAGTTTCCAAAAGAAGTTGGGATATTATACTGAAGCAACACAAGTCATATTTCTGCAAATAATACTTGTAGTCCAAACAAAACAATAAGTACCATTTGTTCTTGGTTTACAAGGATTTTAAAACATAGTATTTTGCACCTGTTCCTTATACGAGGAATTTTTTACTCCTTACATGATAGAAATTTTGGCCTCTTTAAGGGTTTCATAAAAAATAAGACTATCAGTTCCACAGCCAAACCTTATTTAGATGCAATGTTACTTTGCAAGAAAATTAACACTTTTAAACTCCTCTTCGATTAAAATGTTATCAAAGACTAAATACACTGTTACATGAGTACTGTTCTAAAGCCCTCAATCCAAAACCACTTTATTTGTACAAACTAAGTATAGACCTGATGGTGATTTGCTTGCATTCAAGAAAATACAATTTTTTTTCTGTCCTTTCAGATTTATTTGGATTACATCTTGAAATACTGAAGGTATTTCAGATTCTACCTTCACTTCCTAGTAATGCAACAGCAGCAAAGATTAAAGATGCCAGACAACTATTTTCATTCATTGATGCAGACAGCCAGATTTGCATTCATAAGTGCCGCAGTAACCTCAGTAACAGCAATGATGAAGCTGGCGACAAATTTCTTAGTGATGAAAATGGTAACAGTGTACCTTCCAGTAGCAATAGCAAAAACTATTCACAATATATTACAGACGTAATATTTCCAATCCTTTGTAGAGTGTTCCTATGTTTAAAATATTACAGTTAATACTACACCTATGACACTGTGTTATAAACAGTTTCAATGTTTTATTCATAGTGATGTGATGCTGTACTACAAGTGTTATGAAAGACATCAAAACATTTAAAAAATGGCTATCTACCTACTACTGCATTTGAGACAAAATTTATTTTGTACAATTATGTAAGCCTACATTTTTTACTATTGTATATACCAAACAATCTGTTAGCAATTTTAATGTAATCTTTATTTCTTACTGTTTCACAATAAGGGCACATAACAAGCTTTATTATCCTTGCAATTGGTAGGTTTTATTTTCATAAAATTGCAGTATGGTTATTTTCTCAGTTTACATACCACTTCCATTCAATATGTACTACATATTGAAAATTTATAATACCACACTATGGATATATATTACATTTTGTTAACTATAAAACTCAATTACTCAGAATGCCATTTTCCTATATGTGCCCTTATTCCATATATGTCTTCAATTTTAATTTTCATATGCAAGAATAGTACAAAAAAGAATGTAATGTAATAGTAAAACACATCTGTTGGAAAAGATTCTTTAACATAGATAAATGTATTTTCTACAGTTAAGGTATACAATAAATTTATTTGCCATTTAAGAAGTCCACGAGATAAACACTTAAGAAACCACATTATAGATTTTTTTTAATTGTCCAGGTAAAAGATTGAAAGAAACACTTGATTCGTATTAGCTAAAAAAATGGATTTATACAATTGGAAGTAACTATTTACAATTATATTGACCAAAATTTCCAAGAGGGGGAAGTATTTAATCCATAATGGACTGTTTAGAATAAATTAATTATAGTGGAAAATATTTTGAGAAAATTCATTTTTATATTGTTAAAATAGCAAACATGTGCCAAAAATTAACAGATTCCTTACAAATTAGTTGCTATCCTGTTTATAATAATCTATTGAAATATGTTTATCGGGTAGCAAAAACACAAAAACCTAACAGGAATACCAATAAAGTTGATAGAAAATAAAGACTAAAAAAAGTTAGTTAAATTTGTTTAATCTACTTTTAGTTTTACTACCTACCTATACATGGTGTGGAAAGTTTTTAAGAAACAAAGGACCTAATTTCTGTAAATTAAAATGTTTCCCAAAATCTGGAGAAACACATTTTTCTAAATTCCATAGTTTGTTTTCTACTATATCTGGAGACATAAATATTGAAGAATTAGGAATAATGTAAACAACTAACATTATTCAAATTGTGTCTAGAATTAAAAAAACAAATGTTCCTAAAAAAACATTTTCCATATACACTATTAACACTTTGGGTGCTAGCAATTTTTTTTCTATTACCTACCAAAGCGGACTATTGTAGACTAATTTTAAAAGTTTTGAGTAAAAAAAAACTTTTTATAAATAATTATAAAACTAAATAGACAAAAAACTTTCATATTTGAATATGCTTACATAATTTTTCAAGCCTAGATATAATTTTTTTTAAATTTCAAATTCAGTTTTAAAAGTAATCATTTTATGGATAGCAAAGAAAATTTTAAAAAAAGTTGCATATCCTTATAAATAAACAATGAAAAGTCATCATTCAACTCTGACAGTTTTACAGAGTATTATGACAGTGATGGATAAAACTACAGGAAAATTATATCCAGTAGCACATTTTTTTACCATAAAAATTTTATTAGTAACACATATAAATTTTCAAATTTGTTTGAAATCATTTGAGTTACTACTTTAGACCATGTAAAAAATTGAAATGAATATAGTAAAAAACTTAACAATATTAAAAACTATTTTCCTTGAAAGAAACACTTGTAATATACAGAATGTTACATAAATAAGAGGTAATAATCAAATTGAAATATTTTTGTTTTACAATTTTTACAGAGACATAATAAAATATCAATGAATATAGTTTGCGTTATCTAAAGTACTAAACATAAACATTCATAATATGTATATTTTTGATAGAAATATTTCATAACTGTTCATCAAAATACACAGTTTCAAATCATCATGAAATAACCCACAATTCATACAAAAGAACACTGTCATACGAATAAGTACTGGATCTGTGCTCAGATGAATTTTGTCTGGTACAGAAAATTTTAATACAAGATATTACATAATAAATACCAAAGCGTAAAAAACCTAAATATGAAAGTATCATAATATTTTTAATTTCTAAATAAAAAACCAAGATATTATGTTTGTTCTATGGTAGAACAGTCTACAAATATGACGATAAAAGATAATTATGTACATATTCTCTTAGAATGTAAAATAAAATAAAAAAGAAAAACCTAAAACTGGAGAAAAATCCCAATTTCCAAAACACAAATGCAGTTTCAAAGCAACGTAAAATAATAAGTCACAATCATACAAATGGCAACATAAAATAAATTGGAACAAAAAACTTTAAATAGGATGTTACACAAAAAGGAAGGTTGCATATACTGCACTGATATGAAGTATCCTTCCATCCTGTTTTTCCAGTTTCTTTTGCACCTTTTTCAGAGCACACTTTGCATCTTCACTTAGCTTTCCTTTTCCCAGGAGGAATGGGAATCCTTCTCAGAACAAAATCATGAAGTAGACCAATTTACGCCACCATTTCATACTTCTGTGGTCGAACACACCCTACGACATGCGCTGGTCTGATGAGGTTACACAAAATATATTCTTGTTGTAGTTTACTACAGCTGCTGGCTTTGTGCGTTCATGTCCTCTTCTGTCTGTGAACGTGGCCATTTCAGCTGTGACGTGTGCTGATCATATAGACGTCATGTTTGTCCTCTCCGAAATATCTGCTGTCCGAGTTCAAGCTTTGATTGAGAAGGGCAGTTAACATTCCACATCTATTTTACTAAACAGGACCTACCAGTGCTGTCTGAATGCTTTCCAACTCTGTGGCTAGAGCAGACTGGTGTAGTACCTGTCTTGTGTACGATATATGTATTTTACCACCAAGGCGGTCAAGTAATCTTAGGACTACATAAGTCACAATGTTTTCCCATTCACAATGTACATCAAAATTCCATATGTAACCGAAATCAGATTTGAGCAACACATAGATTTTGATACTGTACTTGCTCAGTTCGTTAGGCATATACTGATTGAAAAAGAGCATTTCCCTAAATGCACACATGCCTTCGTCAATAGCATCTTCTGCTAGTAACCCATCTCTGAATTTATGATGAAAAGTTTCAAACATTGGCCTTACTTTGTTAAAGGGGATCAAAACCAGGCTCACTTTTCTTTTTAGCATTTCTACTGTCATTCAAATGAAAGTGAACTAAAATTAATATAAATCTCTCCTTACTAAACAAATTGGGACAGAAATTGCATAAAGGTTACGGGATCTTTGCTCCAGTGATCAGTTACTGAGGGTCGTTCACTAATACTCATGTGAATAATTACTGCCAGAAATGTCCGCTCATCACACTGAATAACTATCTTCTAAGTTTCACAACCTCCTATGTGGAGATATTCAATTCACTGATTTCTTTCTTCTGAATTACTTGCAGAGTGTACAAATTAGTTTTCTCTTTGACATGATTGATAAAATCTCTGTCTACAAAACAAAAAAAAATTGGGCATTTAGTTCTGGTTATTTAGTCATACCTGAATGTCTAGTAGAAACCTTTATTTTTGGAACTTGATCTACTTGTGACCATCCCTTCAGAGCCTGTCCCACAGCTTTCTACCTCTGGACTAACCTCTTTCTCTCCTACTTCCAATGCCCTGACGACATCTAGAGCTCCAATCTGTTTCAGGCGAAACTTACTCGTCATGAACGTCTTGCACAAATTTTGCTATTATTTTCCGTTCACTATTTTTGTTTCAGAACACTGCAATATTGAATAACAGTAAAAATATAAATAGATTTACAATTGATGCTCTACCTAAATCACAAAACATATCACGTATGTACACACACACATAGACAGGCATACATACATATACATGCGTACATACACATGCATGCACACAGACATTCATGCATGAACACATACATTCATGCATGAACACCTACATGCATGCATGAACACCTACATGCATGCATAAACACCTACATGCATGCATAAACACCTACATGCATGCATAAACACATTCATGCATGCATAAACACATTCATGCATGCATAAACACATTCATGCATGCATAAACACATTCATGCATGCATACACACATTCATGCATGCATACACACATTCATGCATGCATACACACATTCATGCATGCATACACACATTCATGCATGCATACACACATTCATGCATGCATACACACATTCATGCATGCATGCATACACACATTCATGCATGCATACACACATTCATGCATGCATACACACATTCATGCATGCATACATACATTCATTCATGCATACACACATACACGCCTGCATTAAAAAATATGTAAAATCATACTTTTGTACATTATCGTATATTATGTTATACTTGTTACAATTTTTTTTCATAATTTCAAAAATAAATTTACATAAAAGTAAAAAAATATTGAATTACAGTTACCAATTTACCTGAATCACTAATCTCTTCAAAATCTTGATAACAATCAGGATCATCATCACTGTTTCCCGAATCATTATCACTGTCACTCGAATCAAACCCATTTGCACCACGTTCCATCCCAAAAATTGAGACAAAATGCAATAAAAAAATTAAGAAAAGGCCATGCGAACATGTACATTTGCCACGTGATCGCGTAAGAAGTTGTGCAGGCAAAGTGTATTGACGCGAACAAACTAAACTTTTGAGAATCGATGTAAACATATGTCAATACTGTAATGTTCTTACCTATGATTTGCTACAATCAAGTGAGTAAATTGAGAACTACGACGTACAGAAGTTCAAACTTTTATAGTAGACGGCAGCACTACGTGCATAAATAAAGCGCTGCTATCTAACGACTTTAGCATCCACAACAAAATGAACGAAACAATGGCCGAAAAATGTGATGTGAATGACATTGCAAAATAGTAAATTAATTGCTTTGAGCGGTCTCCCTTGTTTTTTATGGAGGTTGGGGTTATATTTTTTGGTTTGTGCCCTTGTTCTTGGGCAGGGTCTTTTCTCTGGGTTTGGACTTCACACCTCTTCTATTGCGTTTCTCTGAATGGTTTCGCCCCAGTTAACGGTGCTATAGCCTTCTCTTGCCCGCCGGACATGCCACTCCACTGGCCATGGAAGGGAGGGCCTGGGAGGTGAGGGGGGTGTGATTCCGCCGGCTGGCGGCAGGGGCGCTGTAGATAGGAAGTGGGGCAGGGGAGTGAGCTGCGGTGTGGTGGCACGTGCCAGAGAGACGGCACTCTCAGATTGAACTTCAAGCTGGTGGAGTGAATGAATGTTGTTGCGAGCGGACGTCCTCGTCAATGGTTTGTCAGAGTGTTCGGCGACACAGACTTATATAGGCGCTGTTGGTTGACTGGCCTAGCTGAGTAATTCTTGTCTTCAGGCAGATGCTATGCCTATGGACAAAATCTCATGTTTTAATGGGAGAAGCTGTAATGATTAATAGGTAACCTATGTGATAATTATTTGTTTACAAATTGCCTATTACTACTAAGCTAATGAATTTATACCAGTAGAGTATGTAAATTGTTTAATATTTTAAAGTAATATAAAAATTTGACTAAAACATATTTTCAAGTTTAATTTTACGCCAATTACAATATATCAATTCAAAAAATGTAAAATATAGAATTCTAGTACTGAAAATTATGAAGTGATACATCTACAGAACTTCGAAATGCTGTACTGCAAACTACGATTGGAACGCTCTATAGATAGGAAAGGAATTTTACGTTGTAAGGATGAAGATAAATTACTCATTGTTATTCCTAAATCTTTAGTGAACGATGTTATCAGGCACCATCATGAAAACGTATTTTCTAGACATCAAGGTCAAAAGCGAACACAAGCAATATTAAGGGTTTAATGCAGAGGACCATGAACTGGATTTTGGGGGGAGCGGGAGTAAATGCCAAGCAGATGGGCGGGACCGGCCTGAGAGTGAGGAGGCCGGTATTGGAGGAAGGGATGTGTCAGTCTGCGCGCAGTAGGAAGGGAGGGGAAGTCGGTGGAAGCTCCGTTTACCACCCCACCTTTATTCTCTAGCCATTAGGAGGACGAGGCGGTCGGCAGGTGCAACCACCCTCTTGTTCTACAGCCGCGACGTATTGCTGCACCGGCTGCCTGAAACGATAGTTTGTGGTCTGAAGCGAGCATTTGCACATACGCCAGGACTTATTGCATTGGAGGTGCGCCAAGTTCCCCACCGCAAATTATTATTATTTTTTTTAGTAGATTCCTAGCCCAACAAAAGCTGTCCGCAAATTAAGTGCATAGAATTGTCTGGCATTTTAAACTAACCCAAACCAAATATGAAAGGGAACTGGCAAAGGAGAGGAAGGGATTGTGCAGAACTGTGTACAGACGCCGTCCGTGTATCGCCTCGATTTAGATGCTAATTATTGCTCAACGCCAATGCTCACAATCAAAACTATTCAATTGCAAGATACGTCGGATGTAATAATTGTTGCCGGCTACGAGCAACAGAAAAGCTAGAAACACATCACACAAAAAAAATTGATACAATTATCTATGAAAAGGATTTATGCTAAAAATTTAGTTTTTTTATAATTATTTTTCAGTACTAATTTCAAGCAAAATACACAAATCTCAGTAGTGAAAATTTTATTTTGTAGAAATATTAATTTATATTTTAGGTTTACAGCCTTCTTGTATTTTGTGATTAATTTTAAGGACAAACTATTTGAATCTCCTGCCATTAATTATACTGGTGTTGCACTACCTTTAAATGTGCCTAAAAAGGCATGCAAATGTTCGTCAATCAAAGATCCGCGTAGACTAACGCTCGGAGCCAGCCACTTTCGTGAGCACCAATTATTTATTTATTTTACCTTTTCATAACATCTCCGACTCACATAAAGCTGAATTTTCTAACTATTACTGGTGCATATTCTACATTAAAGCAATGATAAATTCCAATGATAAATTACATTGTTATCATTATGCATCTTATGAATCTCCGGCTAAACCCGCCGGTTACAAATGAATCATCTTCAAGTTCAATAAGGTGTGCCATGAGCAATGCATATTCTAGGGGAGTTCAATGCAGGAATAGCAAGAACTAATTATAAACAGTGCAATCCAATATAAAACATGCAGGTGAAAATGTACGAAAAATTTTATTTGCTAACAAATTGTAAGTTTTGTGTATGCTTCATCAAAATATATGCAATATAATTCTACATGAGGCAGATAGGTGTATTTTCAAGTTTTTATTTCACAGCAGAAGACTACAGACTACTATTCAGTCTCATTAATTTGATATTTCTATGTTTTGAATAATAAACAATGAGTATGCATTGAATGTTACAGATATTACAATGTTAAGCAAATTCAAACATTTTGTATTATGAGATGTATTGATACATGACAAATATTTCCCTTCATAAATGGTACAGAAGAAATTTCCCACATAATTAAATCAAGAGCATTACAAAATAGCTGGAAAGGATAGAACTTAATGACAAATTTTTGGGACATCATCAATAATATATGCCACAGTAGAAAAAAAAACACACACAAAATTACTATTTTTTTTTTTTTCGCTGTAAAAGAGTTCATTTTATGTTTTCAAAAAATCTAATTTTCAAAACCAAACTAGGCACCTGAGATAAAAATCTTACATTGTGTATCTATAATGAAGAGAAATATATACAAAAATTAATTGCTTTGTCTTTGCCTATGTTTTCTGTACAAAACAAATAAATAAGTCCATCTGAACTGCACAAAATATTGAAAAATTAAATTGTAGCCAGTATAACATTGCATAAGTATCACAATCTCAAACAGTTAAATTATAAAATTTTACATGACTGTCTATTTATACATTACGAAAATTGAACTAGTGAAGTCATTCACTAAATGCTACAATCAATCTGAACAACAATCTTAGTAGAACAATGTAAATATATTATGCAAACTGTTTATTAACATTTTCATACAAATGAACGAACGCTTTCTATGCATTGTTTGGTGTGTTACTATCTCTTATAATTCCAATAACTCCATCATAAGTATGTACACTTAACTATTTAGGGTAGTACTTAACGACATTTTGCATACCTCAGGTACATTAAAAGTTTTACTGCCGAACGAAAATTGCTCTTAACACTGAGATTCCTTTTCTACCTTTATTATTATCCAATACTGCCAAACACAAACTAACATAATGTATTTCGCCTATAAACCAACTAATGTAAAGGCATTAGTGGATAAAATTAAACCAATGTGTTTCTTAAACACATTTACAAACGAAAGCCGTTGCAAACAATGCAGAAGTAAAAGAAACAGATTATCCAAAGACTTCCTAAACTGTAAATACAACCTATTGACACAAATTTAGCAAAAATTTTCATGTGGGCAATTCTCTGAGCTCTTTGGGATAGAAGTCTTATAATTAGAATTAAAATAGTTTAATTAAGTTATTGATTTATTAGCTCACAAAGATTACAAAAATACACAAACCAGCAACAACCATAACTTTCACAGCACCCTTATTACGCACACAATTACTACTGTGCCACAGAAACGTTAATTAACTTTGACAATTAAAGCACAAAATTTTCCATTAATTAAAGACTACAAATCACTATAAAAAGTTCAGTGATGTATCCAATCAACAGTCTCTCAAATAGTGACAATGTACAACCTTGAGCCCACGTCTTGCAGACACAGTAATAACAGGCTGCTAATCTTGGCGTTGCTAAGCATCAACCAAGGCCCAGTGCCACTCACCAGCATCCTTCCCATTAGAACACACATTTAAGGCACGACATTGACACAGGGTTATCAAAGCTACCAATGATGTAAGACGGAACTTGGCAAAACAATTTTATGTAACGCACAATATCATACAAACCATGATATATTGTATACAGGCTATTTTCTCCACTGAGAGATTTACACAGATTTACGTTACAATATTAGGATGAAAAATACAATACTGCTGTGGCAGACACACGCGCGCCACTTTATTCCGTCAAAAATTAAGGCAGGAACCAATCCCAAATCGTACTGGGCTCGCGGCGGCGACAGCACACCCTCGACGTGTCATTAACGAAAACAATCACAAAACCAAACCTAACTGAAAATACGTGGAAAACAGAAACACCCAACTTAACTAAACTAAAGAAGAACTTACCGATGACATGGCTCAGGTGTGGCACCACGGTCGCAAGCTGAACACAACCGCCCACGATCGGGCCCAGGAGAAGACTACTGGTCTCGCAGACTTGAGCGTCTGAGCTAGGCATGGGAGGGAAAAGTGGGGGAAGGAGGGGAGAGCGAACACGAGCGCATCCGACGGCGGCCGAGCGCGGCCGAAGTCCGGGCGGGGAATTCAAACCACTAGTCGCACAGGGCACACACACCAACTTCCTCCATAGCAACCTCACTGCCAGTCCAAGATATTGTATAACCAACAGATTTTTAAGGTGTGGTGAACCGGAGTCGCCGAATCCCGGTACAACCTTAACAGTCCGAAGTGGTGATGGCTCACCATGTGCTGCACAGCACCATGAGTGCACCACTGTCTTCACTCTCTAGGTCTTCGGTTCGAATCCCTTTGACAACCTTTTAGTCTACCGACCCGCAGCAGCAGTCCTCTTCTTTCGCACAATACTGCTCCGAAGGTATATGCCTGCAGCCCCACAGTAGACTCTGACGTCACTAAGATGTCTTCACCAGTCTCTCTCCACAAGTGTAACACCTTCTCCTAGCACGACCAATAGCAAACTCTCACCAAATCTGTTGATTTCGGGTTTATATACTCAGAAAACAGTTGGGGAATCACAGCATGTCAGGGGTCTAAAGATATACATTACATCATGCTTCGGACGTGACTTGAGCCTTGCAGGCCGGTCACATAGGGTTTAAGCGCACATGAAACAGGTCCTTGTAACGCAGCTCGGCGGGATTCCTGTCATGAGACCATCCGGCTCGTGAGTCATTTTTTTGTACTTACAAAAATTATGTATCGTAAAATACGTATTCGCTTCCGAGCTGATGTGCAGTAGGCCTAAGCTTTTTGAGGTACATGATAAACTAGTGCTTTATAGTAACATGATGAGACCTGGTGTTTTTGTAAACATAAAGATACGAATGTCGTATTGGTTTCAGATAGTAACATCTAGAAACTTTATTAAACCTGGATCACTTTTCTAACTGTATAGACTGTTTCAACTCAGCATATAAAAGTCACCTATTTTTTGGAGGACATCCTAGAAAATGTGATTGCAGTTCAAACACAAATTTATGGTGGTGTATTTTTCAGAGCATTTTAGTGGTCAAACCAAAGTTTCTGCTCACTTATGAAAACAAAAACAAAACAACCTTGTTCAAAACCCCAATTATTGTAATTTTATATATATATATATATATATATATATATATATATATATATATATATATATATATATATATATATATATATATATATGTGTGCATTTTAGTCACTGAGCTGTGTGTGTATAGGTATACAATGGGTGTCTATAGTATATATACAGAATGTCCAAAAAAAGCTGTATAATAAGCATGCCACATGAATCCTGGGCTAAATTGGAGACAAAAATGTTAAGTGACAAAATATACAATACCTTTTTTTCGTGCACAGTGAGGCAACACAGCGCGGGAGTAAGCGCTTTCTTGAGCACATAACATAATTGCCCGAACAGTGACAGTCCACCATCTGTGGAGTGCAGGAGGGTTCTAACTTCTTGCTGTGTTGCTACATTGTGCACAAAAAAAAGTTATACAACATTTTGCCACCGACATTTTCATCTTCAGTTTAGCCCAGAATTCATGTGGTGTGGTTATTATACGGCTGTTTCTGGACACTCTGTATATATGTATGTATTGGTATAAATACACATACATATACATACACACAGACACTTGCACACACGTCAAACTAAGAACATGATAAAATTAAGTCTGCTTTGTTTGTATTTCTTTCTTTTTGTTTTTAACCTTGTTCAGGGCCTCTGTATTGTAAAGTGGATTACGAATGTCCATGTTTCAAACTACAAGCTCGGGCAACAAACAGTTAGTAAACCTTAGAAAGAACTGTGCTATGAGAGTGCAAGACTTAATTTTGTTACTTGGACATACTCCGAAATGGAATATGTCCAAAAAACTAAATCTAGTCAGTGATAGTAAAATTGAAATATTTTGGGTTCAATTTGTTCCTTCCTAAAATGGTCGTCTCTTTCAATTTTAATATCACAAATGTCTCTTTCTTCGGATGACCTGACCGTAAAAACGCTATAGTCTCTCTGTGATACATAACTGCCCTTGTACTAGATAGAAATAATCTTTCTTTTTATTTAAAGTTAATTTTTTTGCTGATGTAGGTATCGAATTTTTCCTTCTTGCACTGCCATATCAACATTTTTGCCACTTGTTGAAATTGGACATTTGATCTTCACTATTCCAGTACTTCCGATCAAACCATCTGGTGTAGCGCCCCAAAAAAATTTCTTGTCTATGAACAAGCCATTTCTCAATTTTTATTCCTCTTTGTTGTTCAAGCTGTTAAATTGCACCTTGCCCTCATTTACACCCATAGCTTACTGAAGGGACATTCAGAATGTCGGAACAATAAATTACTGTACCAGCTTGAGACAGCTGGTTGTTGGTTTTCTGTGACGTACTTTTTCAAAGTTAGTAGCTGTGAGCATTTTCCTTCTCATTTCAAGCCACTGTCCACATCCAGCCTGAATTAATGTATTTCTTTCAGTTTGACGACAATCTTCTTCGGAAAGTTCTAGACTCTTCAAAAATTTATGCTCTTCCTCTCTGTAAACATCTGGATCCATGTCAGGCTGTTGGCAGCTTGTTCCTTAGTTAGAGATGGTGAAATTTCCCGAATTCAATTATCTGCATGTCAGAATCAAATATCCTATGCATACTCAAGCCCTGTCCATTCGTACATTGTCTGCTGTTACATTGAGTATCAGATAGTGAACAAATGGTCGGGACTTGAGTATGCATAGGATATTCGATTCTAACATGCAGGTCAAAGAATTCGCGAAATGTCACTATATCTATCCATAGTCCTTGTCTCTAAAAAATGAGATGAGTACCTTTTTGGTTTTTTTTTTTTTCTACAGCCTTTTGATATTGGGTTTATATTCTTGCTATTCTATCAGGACTGATACCATTAAACATGGATTTGTGGAGAACATAATGAGGAGTTTTGGTATTGTGTGCTGTTACTGCACATGCACATCTTTCCTTATATGATTGTTTTGTCGAGTAGTTTATTCTCGTTCCACATGAAAATTTAACAACTCCTGCATTGAACCATTCTACTCGTTGCTGTCTACTTTATGGATCAAGCTACAGGAATGAGAAGCCAAGTACAGCTTTTATTACGTGAAAATGCATGCTACCTAGTAATAAATCAGGAACAAGATTCTCTTCTCCCTCTTTTGGACCCGAACAGAAGTAACTAGGCTCAACACATTCCTTGTGTTCACCAAACACATGGCTTGGATCATTTTTTGAGTTGAGAGTTCTTAATGCTCAAGTCACATTCTTCAGATTTCCTGTTTTTAATAGCTTTCTGAACCCAAATGGACAGCTTACAAATATTGCTAGAAAATAATTTCCTTAATGCTGGACTTCCATGAGCAGTATTTTCATTTATATGGTTATGATTTTTCTTCTGTAGTTTCTAATAAAATGGTCTCTACATTAGATTTTTTCGACAGTCACATTTTGTTAGAGTCTTGCTTCAACGATTTTCTTGTACACGCCGCTGTCCCCATCAGCAAAAAGTATAGCATATTTGAGATAATATAGCATACTTGACATACATCTCCACACTTTGTTTATAACCATAAGTATAATGTTAGCTTCCATATTACTTGAACTTCCTTCATGATTCTTGTACAAAAATGTGGCATTTGTATGGAAAAAATGTGTGTTAATACACATACAATCTGTAAAATAACATAACAGAATTCAGACGACTCAGCGACAACATTAGCATACAAATCCACTAAAATTCTATCTACGACTGAATTCTAAGTGTAGTGACAGTCAGCTTGATGGGTGAGTTTAGAATTATGAATTGCCTTTACAAACAAAGGTTTCGATAGCCGATAATGGGGGATATGAGGTGGATATGCAGCAACATTTAGAATGCAATTATAAGGGATTAAATACCTTATTCCAGAACAAAACTTGAATGTGATCAAGTTGCAGAAAACCTATTCTTTATAACTACTGTAAATTAAAATGCAAAAAAATCACAGCGAAAACAGCGTAAGCTACCTGAAATTTTGTTGTTCGAGTTTTAAAAAAATTCGCTGTTCACGTGCGCGTTACGTAGTCATTCATTTTCATGCAGCTCTAATAATTCAAATTTCATTTCTGTGTAAAATTTTGTTTAGTTAGAAGCAAAGGTCTTACCATAAATGAAATAGGCCTACATGACTGTTTAAAATATTTATTTGTCTAACTAAGAGGAGGAATTCAAATTTGTCAGTGTTACACTCCGGTAAGCATTAAAATATTTTTTTTATCCATTTAGCATTTTCATAATTAAGGACATTTCATGAAATCTAACCGAATAACTCTCTGGCCTTAGTTGATACAGCCTACTATCATATTTTTCTCAGAACTAAACGTATTACATTATATTGGAACATTACATTTGACTGCATGAATAACTCTTGCGAACCGTTCAAAGCTTATCTGTGAAAAACCAAAAATGCTTTTGTCTTTTATATAGCACATTACACATGCAGACAAGTCCTTCAGAACATACCTCAGTGTTGAAAATTAGTTTAAATAGCAACAATAAAAATTATATTTCTATTTCAAAATTTCTTCCATATTTAGTTACTTACTAACAGTAAATATATATTAGTATGTGCAAGCAATGGCAGCCAATTGTGTAGTATTAAGGTGCATTACATCATTGAGCTAGTTTGATTTGTATCAATATGTTTTCGCCCCCTCTTTTCTTTCCCAAAAATGTTTATACATGGTCTGTATGGTTGCATTACTTCTCGCCTGAAATTTTCCGCTAAGCAATTGCCGTCCTGTGAAGATATACCAAGCAGGGATTGGCCTGACATGCAGTGCATTGGGAAGGGCGGCGTCATGGTGGGTAGAAACAGCAAGGGTCACTTCTCACTCCTATCCGCTGAATCTACATGGGAGGAACCGTTAGCAGCTTAAAAATCAGCCACAAGCGCTGAAACATTTTGGCACAAAGCAAACGTTTTTTATGAGTTTACCAGCAGCCTGGCCTTGAACTGTTTGTGCATAACTGTCGTTCTACGTTCTTGTCGGTATTTAGTATGTAATGTTTTAAAATTATTATAATTCATTTCAATGGGTGCGCTACAGAATACGCCATTTAGGTGAAAATCATTCACTGAAACACTACAAATCAAGATGTTAGCCCAACCCCATTACAGCGACCATAATTTTACACACAGGAAGGGTAAAAGACTTAGGTAATAAACCTTTCCTAAAACGTAACACATATCCCGGTTGTATATAATACGGTCAATTTTTGAGAAACCAACATTCGACATTTTTTGTTTCTATGTACAGTGCACGTGAAAAAAATGTAAGTTTCAAGAGATCCAGTAATCCCTCCATATTTGCGAACTCAGTATTTACGAATTTGCTTATTTGTGATGAAATAATTGCCACAATTTACTTAATATTCGCGAGTAAAATTAGCGTATTCGCGAATGCGAGTTTGTCGGATTTTTATCTTTTCTTTATACGAACAAACATCTTACTAACACGTATCATATCACTTGCTAATGCACACTCACAGTACATGTATAATACTTCTGTATGTAAATGCTATGAAAAATTTTAAAAATTGCCTAAATTTTTACAAGCTCTCCGTTGGTAAAAACCTAATCTTGGCAGCAGTCAGAATTTTCAAGTAATAAGCAGCTGGAGTTGGAAAAAAAGTATCTATGATTTGATTGTGTACTGCAATTGCCATACATACTGTTATGCTAGTGAAATAATTATGAGTTCTAAAGTTGTTTAATCGTTGTTTGTGTACTTTTTCAATGCATTTGATAAATTATAGCAATTTCTTTATCATAATTTAATATGTAACTGTTTAAACAAAACATATTACAAGGAATGTGTGCACACAATTTTCATCAAAAATATGTTAGTATAAGGTTCTGGAAACCTAACCTTATATTTCCCATATGCAACAAAGTAGGTAATGTACTGTCACATCTTTCACCAAGCGTCGTTGTTAGAATCAAACTTGGGGGGACGTAAGAATGTTCAACTCAGGACTGTGTAGCTAGTCTCAAGGAGAAGATTGTGGGACATAATATTCCTAGTAGCCCTGGCCAAGTGAAAACCACCCAGTGCGACATCTGGCCGTGTCGCCCAGCAGGGAGTCTTGTCCCTTCCCTTCTGCTGCATTAGTCGCACTCTTTCCACACTCAAACATGCCTCCAGCCATCCAAGGTCGGCTAAGGGACGCTGTTACCAGTCCGCACCAAGTGACGGTGCCAAAAATAAGCAAAATCTAGCTTCGTACTAGTGAAATAACTAACAATTTTCAGTTGTGACCATATTATATTTTGGCATAATTTTGTCCAGAACAGCAAGATCTACGCTGGAAACATTTTCTTTTTGCAGTAACAGTTATGTGTTGAGAGATAATTAACTGCAAAAATCATAGATTGAAGCATTTTTTTCGCATGTATTCAAACAGCATATTCAATTTTTCAAATGTTAAGTCTTCCAGGAAAAAAACTGAAATTTTTATGTGCGCAGGTTCACTCACAAAATTACTAGTCATAAGTCACCACATTCGTCTATTTCCCTCCTGCTGCATAGCGTCGTTAAGGATCATGTATTGGTGTGATACACTTAATAAAAACGTAGAAAATTTTACAGCACAATGTGATGCTTGTTTTAGTAGAAAATTTTAAGGAATGAGAAAGCTTCTTAAGGAACTATGCCTACAGTAACTAAGCCATTTTATTTATATCATTAGACATTTTGGGTCCTTTTACCTGTTAGTAACAATGGTAATAAGCATGTGTTGACTTTCATAGATAATTTCACTAGATATTGCGAAGCCATTCCGATACCGGAGTTAACAGCATACAAAGTAGCAAAAAACTCTGTATGGCAGATTGCCTTAATATATGGCTGACAGATCAGGGAAGAAATTTTGTGTCCAAGTTGATGTTTGCTACATGGAAATAATTTCAAATTAAGACGTTGCAAACAACTTCTTTTCGCCCTCAGTGTCACGGTAGATTAAAAAGAATTCATAGAACATTATCAGATACGATTTTGCATTATATGGACAAATATGGAAGAGACAGGGCCTTACGTTATCCAGGCATGCAGGTCAACCCCTCATTCCATGACAGGTTACAGTCTGCACTTTTTGCTATACAGAAGCAATATAAAGTTGGCAGCATTAGGGGATTCAGTTGTTACAGAGCCTGAATTAGATAAACGCAATGCAATAGAAAGTCATCTACAGACACTGCAAAGCAGATTAGCAGAAGCTTATGATATGGCCATTCAAATAAACACACAAAGAGAGTCAACACTAAAAGAATATTATGATAAAAAAAATACGGTACCTTCATTTGAATGAGGAGATTCTGTATATTTATATTGTCCCACTATTAAGAAAGGCAGATCGCACAAGTTTAATAAAGTATGGCAAGGTTTGTTTATTATTGTCAACAAATTTAGTCCTATCACATATAAGTTACTACTAGATAATCATAAAGTTATAGTGCATAGTGATTGTTTGAAATTAGCTCCTCAAGGATTAACCACTGCTAGTTAAAGTGATGAAAACCATGTCCCCAAGAAAAGAAATTACTGACATACCAATAAGATGAAGGAAGCAGATGATAGTGATTCTGAAGTTGAAATACATTCACATTTGATATTGCATAAGATAAGTGAAATACTGCCGGATTTTAATGATTCAGATATAAATTATTACAAATCTGACGATTCAGTAGATCATACCACAGTTGATGATTATGATTGGGAACCATCTCAAGTACTTAAAGAAAGGGAAACTTCAAGATATCTATTACGTTCCAGAGTACAAAATATAGCTGAAAATTAAATTACAGTGAACCCTCGATAACTAGGTCTAAAAGGGGGGAGAAGCTGTCCGAGTTACGATTTGTCTGTGTTATTGAGTGGCGTCCGGGGAGGAGGGGTAATCAGTCATTAACCACAAGAAACGTGAGGAAATCAGTACGCTATCATTTCTACAAGCAAAAGAGGCGGCAATGTATACTGCTTTGTACATATCAATTTACAGGAGGGGTAGTGGGGAAATTATCACTGTAACGTGGAGAACTATAAAAAAATATCAAACAGCCTGGGCTGGCAGATTTTTTTTATTTTTTTTTATGCTACTTCTGGCTGATCTTTTTTTATCTGTGCTAGAAGCTGACACCAAGGCACCCTTCTACCACATAAAAGTTTGCACCCCCTTCTCTCGTCTGGCTGGCGACAGCCTATGTGCGTGTGTGTGAGAGAGATGATTGTTGGAGATAAGCTAGGGAGGTAGAGCGCGAGCGGAAGTAGTCAAGGTGAACCGGTACAGTCTCAAAAGTAATACAAACACCGCACGTGACCAGACGCAACTCACGAGATATTTATGTGAAAAATTGCTTAACATCAGCATGTCACAGTGTCTGCAGCCAGCTGCTTGCCAGATAATTACGCTCACCTCCTACAGAGTTCCGAAGACACAAAAATAATTTTCGTCTTATAAGAGAGCAGATACAGTACTGTAATTAACAATCCTTTTGGATAACTGTACAGGAATAATTGAACTCATTTTAACACTACGGATTTTTTAAATTTCATTTTATGCATATAAACTGAATCATAGAACATGTAATTTACAACTTTATTCTAATACAAGTTGTCACACTAAAAAGCAATAAAATTCTAACCATGTTAAACTGAGTTAAATGGGAGTGAAAACAACCAAAAGTAAAGCACAAAAAAGATTAAAACAATGTATTTATGACCATGAATTGTTACGTATCAGACAAGTGTCTAAATTACTTTATGTAACAGAAATGAGATTAGTCAGTTTGTCAGCTGCGGCTTGCAGTTCTACACATCACACCACAATTTCTCTTGTACTGATGTACTATTTGTTTAGTCTCCTCCAGATATATACCATTCAACCATTTCAAACGTTTCCTACGAGAAATTGTTTTTTCCAGGGTCTCTTTGTTAGAATACGAGGCCAGAAGTAATGTAAATCTCAGTCTATCTTTCCTCCTGTAACATAGCATTTTGTCCAATGTTACAGAAGAGTATAAATTTCAATTTATTTGTCAATTAACCTAGGTATTTACTATTCTATGACCATAGTTACCACGTGTCAGGAAGAATGTAAGTTTTAATTGTCTATGTATTGAATGTATAAAGTATTGTGGTTTTGAAACTTTAATGACTTCTACAGCTTTTATATATATGCTAGGAATATTTTGTTTTATATCACGGATTACAACCTGATCTGATCATATTGGCTAACAAACCCGGGGTAAGCTACGAGGAAAGTATTGAATGGAATGGGTGTTGCGACGTTAAAACAAGAGAAGTAGTTTTGTTGAAGAACGATTGAGAAAATTTTATGAAAAGAACGTTCCCGTCCATGATGCCGAACAGACGTGTAGTCAAGAAGACCTGAGGATTTCTTCGACGAGACACTAAATTGTTCATACGCGTCGTGAGAAATGTCTTACTTTACTTCTACGACCAATACCAGGAGAATTTCATTGGAAATTATACACGATGTCAACGCCGAAGGACGTTCCAGGGAATTGTAAAGAAGAGCTCGTTGATCAGGCCATTCAATAGTCCACTTCGTGTTCGACGGGTCCACTATTCGATGAGTGAGGGGAACCAGAGCTTCATCTGAGGACGAAGAGGTCGCGATCGGCTTACGAGTACCAAGAGTACATGGTCGCCACCCCAGGACGAGAAGGATGTGGTCGAATGAGTATCGAGGGATGATCTAGAGACAACCATCCAGACCTACTGCAAGACATCCTCGGTAAGACCCACCCAAACTACACCGTCGTGTCAAGTTCCCGAAAAATTTTGTTGATTAGACAGAACAACATCAAAATTCTTCTTATATCCCAACGGGTACGATTAACTTCAAATGAACAAAACCTAACATCGACCTGAGATTTCTAAACTTGAGCTAGCAAAGAGTTATGAAGTTTATAAGTTGTTCCGGGAACAAACAGGAAAATGGAAACATTTAGAACACAGAAAACCAAATAGAACCCGGGTTTGTAAGTTAATTGATTGTCAGGTTCGTACCCGAGTTAATCACCTTGGTCACAATAGAAACACATCATTTTGAAAATTCATACACTATCATAATTTCTGCTTGTTTATTTATCTAGTTGCCTGACTTGTCTGTAGAAGTCATTATTTTTCCTATCATATGAATTCTGTTTAAATATATTTCTTATGACTTCTACAGGCGTTTGGTTTCCATTTGGTCAGTAGCTCTAGTAATAGAGATATTGGTTGGTTTTTCCTATTTTATTTTATTCTTTATTAAAGCGAAAGAAAAGGTTTCACAATATTTTTTTCTTTACACTCCTTTCTTTTTTTTGTTTAGTTTATGTCTACGGCCGTGGTTGAAGTGATAGTGTGCGCTTGTAGGACTCCCTCCACACTATCTTACCTTGGCTGTGTTGTCATTGATCAGTGACGTTTTTACGCACACTTTACACTTAAAATAAATTTCGCGGATACCATCAACGTTAATGGGAACTCAATAAAAGCCCACTCATTTTAATCATTTAACTTGTTCAAAAGTGAGGCCCTCTAGAATGTGCAGCCCGGGGCAAAAGCCCTTTTCTGCCTCCCCCCCTTTTTTATAATTTATTAAGACCTGGCTTTTTTCGATATCGCGCCGGCTGTCACCAGCCAGACGAGAGAAGGGGGTGCAAACTTTTATGTGGTAGAAGGGTGCCTTGGTGCCAGCTTCTAGCACAGATAAAAAAAGATCAGCCAGAAGTAGCATAAAAAAAAATAAAAAAAATCTGCCAGCCCAGGCTGTTTGATATTTTTTTATAGTTCTCCACGTTACAGTGATAATTTCCCCACTACCCCTCCTGTAAATTGATATGTACAAAGCAGTATACATTGCCGCCTCTTTTGCTTGAAGAAATGATAGCATACTGATTTCCTCACGTTTCTTGTGGTTAATGACTGATTACCCCTCCTCCCCGGACGCCACTCAATAACACAGACAAATCGTAACTCGGACAGCTTCTCTCCCCTTTTAGACCTAGTTATCGAGGGTTCACTGTAATTTAATTTTCAGCTATATTTTGTACTCTGGGTTCGAATCCTTGCTCAGGTCTGGATGTTGTGTTGTTCTTTCACCTCACTTCACCCTCATCGGCTTGTAAGACGTCGTTAAAGGGCCGTACAACCCTCTCACCACCTTGCCTACACAGCAACGCAAACCAATGGCTTTTAATTTTTTTTATTAATGTCCGGAACAAATTGTTTTGCAATATTGAATTTATCGCACATACCAGAACAAAATAAATTTCCCTTTAGGTGCCATTGTGACCTGTAGTTACCGTCCAATTCACCAGCATCATACTGAACTGTTTATTTATGACGCACGTACGTGTATGGTTCGCGTGGTGAAGCGGGAGGAAAGATAAAGAAGTGAAGTCTGCCTGCTAAGTTGCATCTCAACTCGTGCACCTCGCTAGCAACATTTAACCACACGGAACTTGCCAGATATTTTACAGTGGGATTATAAAAAGCTAAGTAGCGATGAGCAACTGCGTTTAAGGCTTAATACTGTTTTTAAATAAAACATGATGGATTTAAATGAGACTGACATGATTTTCTTATGATTTTTGACCAAAAAATTATTTAACTAAAATAAATTACTTTTTTGAAAACCTGTCCGAGTTATCCGAAGTCCGGGACATCGAGGTCTGAGTTATCGAGGGTTCACTGTACTAATATAATTGAGGAAACCAATAATGATAAGGAAACACTAAAGTATAACGCAGAATAATGAAATTTGGTTTAAGTTGCTAGGTACACCTTCACATTGGGTTAATTCTGCACATTTTATATTTACTGCAGATTGTATTGAAAATGAAACATCAGCAAGAGATTTATTACTAATTTTAGAACAAGACATCCATATAACCAGTGATAAATGGGCAATAGTTTTTGATATTCCTTTAAAGCGATATGAATATTATATTTATGATTTCAAGGAGCAATTAGACAAATTAAAATGAGCTCGTATATCACAAGGAGTACCGAGTAACCTTTGAAGTGAAGAATTAAGGACTCTAGACACTTTGATTCTTTAATTAGAAGTTGAAGTATAAGATTTACTGTTAATATTGCCCAATGGACAACAATGATGGAGAAGAGGATTAATAGATGCAGGAGGACACATTTTTATTTGGTACTTTGACCACTGAGGATTATAAAGTTTTGCATGATTAAATTAGTAAACTTGATGAGAAACAAGGAAGTTTGATAATGTTGTAGAAAAACAGCTAACGTATATGAAAATTATGGATAAAAACACTGTTTAAATATGTGAGAAAATGAAGCTATAACAGATACGTTAATGAGTAACACACAAGTTTTACGAGAATTGAGTCAAGTTTGTTGATAACATGGAATATACAGTAAATTATATTAAACGTATTACTGAGGATAATAACTACATGTATGATTTATAAATGATCAATTGATGTTAAATGAAATATTAACAATTTAAAGACGAGAATGGACAACTTCCGGTAGACTGCCTTTATTAGTAAATAGTCCAAAGAAGTTATCTAATATCAAAAAGGAAATAGGTTTAAAATTACTGTCAGAAACCATTTTAATTAATGGGAAAAATAGTATTCAGATTATTACTGAATTTCCATTAAAAATTAAAGACAGATATTTTGTGACATATAGAGTACATTTATTTATTTCCGGTATACGAAAAACTGGTACGACAGTATGTGCAGATTAAACGATGTCATGCTTTCAAAGGATAGACAATACGTTCTTGTCAGAAACAGATTTCATTTCATGCCAATGGAAAACATATTATATGTTCCGCAGACTTGTCTATCTATTCAGTAAGTATGCCACATTGCTTGAGTTATTTACTTTTGTCTAACAGTACTTTCCCTACATTTTTATGAGTTACCAATGGCTGGATATATAGTTTGTCCAGGTCTATTAAAATTACTTTGCTTATGCCCCGATAATAGTTTCATAGTCATTGCTACAGAAAAAATGATCAAAGGTCAGGGTCACCTGATCCTAGTCAGTAACTATACGGTTGTCAGTTCTAAGGTGAATCTTCTACCCTCAAGTAACAAGCTTATACAGTTAGGTTTAAATTCAGAATCTACGTACGTACCAGTTCAATAAAGTATTATCAGTGAAGCAGAAAAACTCCACTTGATATCTTATAATGATATGCTACAAAAATTACATAATAAAGAGTCAAATAAAAACAAATGATATTAATAATCTTCTATAACTAGAGGACTTACAAAAGGAAAGTCAAACTGTGGGAAGTTTGTCGCAAGGGATGATCTAGCACATCAGTGTCCTCATAATATGTCTTGATGTCTTCTAACTTTGCTGTGGAGGCAAACTGTCCTGCACTTCTTTGTCCAAAAGTTAACCAGATTCAGGAAGGATGCAAAACCCAGAGGGGACGACTTCGTAACTACAGAAAACAGCTTAGAAAAAATTGGATGACCAGCAGCCCGTTCGCAATGAAGAAAAGAGTGCCTGCCCGGCACTCAACTATATTGGAGTCGACGAGATTTGTTTCGGAATAAACGAGATTTGTTAAGTATGCCCAACAGCCCCAATTCTAAGAAATTACAAATTTCTTGACTACATTCAGTGATTAAGTGTAGTGAAAGTACAGCAGAATAAGAAGACGCATATAAAAAAGTATATCTGGGCCAAATTCGGATTGATCTGAAATTGGCCAGATCTGGCATCAGGGATGGAGAAATTTACAATAATTCATATCTGGCCCAGATCTGGCCAATTTTAGATATAACTTTTTTCCATTTGGGGGTGCGTATTATTATCAGAAGTGATGTGAGTAATTATTTTAAGCATTATTAAAAGCAATACAAGTTTTATTACAGCATAACATAATAAGCTTTTATCAGCTTATTGTACCCCAAGTTCTGTTATTCTCTGAACCATTCTATGTAATTAAAGATAGACAGTTTATCAGATTTAATTATGTATAATATGAAGAAATTATTGTTCATGCACTGATTGCAACAAACAATGATTAAGTTATGATGGTTCCGAATATTTAAAAAAAAATCCAATTAAAAGTAACAATGTAACAAAATGTTCTTAAAGAGAATGAATATGTATCAAATCATCATATTTTAATTAATATCTTAATGCAAGATTTATTGGTTTCTTAATTAATAATTAATGAATGATGAGAGAAGGAATTGAAAAAAAAATTTTATTAGTTAACAAGGTATTAATCTCTATATATACTAGACATAATTAACAATTATTTATATCAATATACACAAATGAATTTGCAGCTGGTATAGAATATAGTACTAATTATGGCTATAAATTGAACAAGTTAATTCAAGTGTAATTGTTTACATTTTTGATGAATTTAAGGAGTAGAACGTTAGAGTTACGCAAGTACTATTTTTTTACCTCTGTCCAATTAGCATCGGAAAGATAATTTCTATTATTTCAAAGTTTGAAGTTATAACAAGCCACAGCAGCTAAGCTAGCATTCCAAATCCTGTAGCGAGACGTTATCACCTTCACCTCGCCGCTGCACCATCCAGCGAAAGTCTTCAAAGCAACGACATTAAGCATCCCGTATAGCGGGCTCATCAGACTTCTGAGAAGCTTTAGGCAAACCCCTAATCTTTATTGAATGGTACGGGAAGGTAATACACTGCTGCTTGTTCACATTCATCCAGGCTTTCATGTTCGCTATTTAGTAATGCTGTAACATTACGGATGTTCAGTTCCAGCCTCGCCTTGTAGGACGTGATATAAAACATTGCTTTTAGACTCGTTTGTCATGCCAGGGGAACACTCCTTCGATGATCTCATGGCCTAGTCCCTGGTAACAACAGAAAAACAGACCTAACTAGAACTATCAAAAGTCCCAGTGGCCATGTTTTTCCTACGACATCTTTCAACTTGTCAAGAATCTAGTATAAATATGGGGGCCCTCCACATTGAAAGGAGAAGAAGCACTCATCACTTTAAGGGAAAATGTCATCGGTGAAAGCTGAGGATAGGGACTTTGGATTGAAGTCATTTTTACTTTAACATGTTACGTAAATTTGTATTAATGTTTGTTTCGCTACACAACATTTTCTCTCCATTTAAGTATTGAACATTATACTCTCTAATGCTCCCCATTCAAGGAAACTTAATAGTGAATAAACAGTGAGTTATTCAACTGATGTAATTTACTACAAATTTAAAATCCCAATACCGTGCTGCTACTTAACAAGGGCACCACAACAGTATAGGTACATTGTTCAAATCATTACAACAGGCGGAACACATGCATTGGCCTAATTCTTAACAATTATGGCAGAAAAAACAGATAGAACACTTCTAACAGTGTACATATGATCAGAATTGGACACAGGTACAATGTCTACTGTCCAATGAATCACACAGGATAACAAAAACACTAGATTGTAAATTTTTATAATCATAAAGACAGTTTTTTCAAGATTTATCAAGTACATATACATTTCAGTGTGCTAAAAGTACGTTCCAAAATGAATTCATTAATCACTTTTATCAGCAACATGTCCACAACACTATAAAATTAACTTCCAAAATATATTTTTCTTCTTGTGTCATTGCAAGATTGCAGGTTTTTGTATTTTGCTATGGGAGTTAGATTCAGACATTTCTTAGAATTTACATGTATTTTGGTAATATTACAGTTGAATAATACTTTCTTTCAATGGTCTTGGTTTCGTGAAGGAAAGGGAAAACACGCAGTCATGAGTTACAATAGCAGAAAACCTAGAAGTCAGTTATGGTGTAATCAATAGTATTATGTCCACTTGGCTTTGCACAGAGTTATTGTTAACTTTGTATTTGTGTTCTGGTTTTTTCCAGTTAGGTTTTTTGTTGTTTCATGGTTATTGTGCAGTATTTTCAATTAATCTCTATAGGGTTAAATGTTATTGAAATCACGTGACAGCACAGTTAATGGGAGTGAGGCTTGTGTTGACGTGTGTGACCCCTTATAGAGAGTTTTGCCTTCGCTATTTTTTAGGACAAATCAAAACACTGATACCTATGATCGTGTCCCAGGGCTGTGACCCATTTTAGTGATGTAGTAGTGGATAAATTAAGACACCATGGTGGGCAGCCGTGTTGCGGGGCAGTAGCCCAATTTTATAATGAAGTAGTGAACAAATCAAGACACTAAACCAGATGGTTTGCTTCCCTTATTGCGGCCCAAGTTTAAGATGGATTAGAAGAATAAATGAAGATGTTGACAATAGTGTCAGGGGCTTTAGCCCAAGATTGTGAAATAGTAACAGGTGCAGCAGTTTGATGTATACAGGCAGCATTGGGGCCTTTTCTTCTGTAAAATCTTTTTGGTCATTTTCTGGACTCTCCACAAGATTGTTTTTCACACGTATGCATAAACCTTCAGGTTTAATTTTCTCTTTTTAAATTTAACTCTGCATGTGAAGTTACACTGAGTGCAGATTTTTTGTTCAAATTTCAAATCCTCGTGAACTTCTGCTGCATTTTGAAACTGACTTTTTCTAGTAAACTTGGTTCACCTTGAGAGAATTACAGCTTATAGGAAATTATAAATGTAAAAATAAATTTTAATAAACCAGGAGAAAATTTGGGATTTTAAGTTTTATTTATGGACAAACACCTTTCAGTCAAGTAACTTCAGAACAGTGTTAGCTCTTTAGGATAAGCAACAGTGGTGAAGCAGATCTGAGCAAATAACTACAGTGGGTTAGGAGAGATCTATCCACTTTCAATACCTCTGTACATTTTCAACAACCCCAACTGAAATGATATCTCTCTCACTGCAACGAGGGGCAGAGGGTATTGGAAATATCATAGCTAGCATCCTAATTTATTATGTCTGTATTGAAATAATGTACTATTCTTCCTCCAACAAATAAAACCGAGAATACAACTCTTGCGATTCACCCTTATTAGACCAATATTCACAGATATTATTTACAGGCAATCTCCCCAAAAGTATACATTACTGCTTTAGTATACACTTTACTAATGTCTCTCTCGCAAATCAGTCCTCCAAAAATATAAGTCTTTTTCCAGAAATGTCTTGCAATGTACACCTACGGTATTACCTGTTGATCTGCTATCCCACTTACACCATTCCAACAGTTCCATCGTCGTCCACACTTGCCACACAGTCTCTCCCTTGATCCACAGGGCTTGTTTTGTCCCTCGCTGCCAAGTCCATCGAAAACACTCACAAGCTTAATGGCACACTCACCATGACACTGCTTGCAGTGGGCCAGTATTTATAGTGGCCTGTGATGACACCCAGGAAATATTCATAGCTTACCAACAATGCTGGTTGATGTAAGCCAAAATTTCCAGGTGTTGTAGTAACATTAGGTAATGTCCGAGCTGAATGCCTGTCAAGGATGATTGACAGGTGCCCAAACATTCAGAAAGTTTGTGACGTCAGGGCAGGAACAGTGGTAAGCCAGACACAACACAAGAGACCTGCATCACCAGAGGTAGGAAGAGATGGGAGAGGAGAAGGGGGCCCACTTTGGTGCTTCATCGCTGGGACTGGCAGTAACTAGCGAGGGGGAGGGGTGGAATGGCACACCATGTCACAGAGAGAACACTGTCTCATTATACCACCCCCTCCTCAAGTCTGTTCACAGACTTTTTTAATTTCTGGACTTTCATAAAGTGCCAGTTGGTCAATGTGGGCAACCTTGGGTTTAGCCCGACAGCCACTGCAATGTATCCTGAACACTAAGCAACTGATTTCTTTTGTAATCTTATTATGGCCTTCTTAGTTTTTCTGAAGATTGGGGAAGCATAATTTTCGTCTTTGTGGGTTGTACAGTGAAATCTCATTACAAAGTACTTGAAGGGAACTTAAAAATTCATGCTTAATATTGAATATGCTTTAAACTGAACAGTTACTAGATGAAAAACTCTTTCTAGGGGTTTGGAATTATGTACTTTATAATGAAAGTACTTTATACTGAAGTACTTTATACTGAGATTTCACTGTACAACCACATCAGTTATCACTCTTTAAACTGCTCAGCAGATTCTCTTTGATTCTATTGTCTCTTTATTTTGTCTTCATTCATTCTGAGGTGATACTGAGCAAAGTCATGTACGCCTACTTATTTTCCTATGTAGTTCACTGGCACATTCTGGAGTGCTACATCTTCTTCAGATGGTCGTCCCAACAGTGAGTCGCTAGAGAGGTTTTACCATTGAAGATTCGAGAACTGAAGAACGATAGACTATCAAACATAAAATGCACTTTGGCATCCCAGTCCTCTTGGTTTTCTGACGTGAATATTGAAGGTACTGTTCTAGAGCGTGGTTAAGTCGTCTGACTGAGGACACAGCGCTGAGGTTTCCTCATACCCAATATCTTGGTCACCTCTTGGAACAAGATACCCTTGAAATTCCATCCTTGATCTGAATGTAGCTAAAGTAGCACGGCAAATTGTGAGAAGACATGTTCTACAAGTGCATCAGCCACCATAGAAGCTACTTGTTGTAGGATCTGTATTACCTCTGACCTCTTAGTAAAGTCATCTTGGGCTAGACAGAGGTATCAGTTTGTCGTCTCTGTGATTATTAAGGGGCCCAGAATATCTACAGGAACTAAGAAGAGGAAGAAGCTGTCAGTAAAATTTTTTTCCATGTTATCGAGGTGTGTCCATGGTGGAGAGGAAATCAGTCAATCACAAGAAACGTAAACTAATTGGTACAATATCATTTCTACAAGCAAGAGAGACTGCAACAAAGAAAATACTTGTTTGTATTTGTGTATAGTATGCACCCACAATACAATTACTATATCAAGTTATGTGGCGATAAGGAGTGGTTAAATCAACACTATAACTTGGATACCTGTACAAGAATGTCAAGCAGTGTTGGCAAGCAGATTTTATTTTTTATTTGCTTTTTTTACTATGCTGGTTATTGGTCTTCTTTTTCTGTGCTAGAAGATGGCACCACAATACCCCTTCACCACATAAGAGTTCTCATCCCTTCTCACCTTTGGCTGGTTAAAGGCAACGGGCTCGTGCATGAATGAGAGAGAGAGGTAAGCGAGGAAGACAGTGAGCGGAAGTTGTCAAGGTCAACCGGTACAGTCTGTACACAACAGCAATACAAACATGCACGTACCATATGAGTCTCACGAGATGTTTACATCAAACAATAGCTGACCTCTTGCACATCACAGTGTGGATGCCAAGGTCACCTGTTAGCCCGAAAGTTAAGATTCCCTCATAAAGTGTTCGAAGAAACAAAATAAATGTCCTTATATATAGATGTAAATCAAGTATTGTTGAGCGGGCTCCTGAGTTTTGGGGTGCGTTTTTAGTTTGTTTTCTTTAGTTTTTATTAGTTTTTAGGGGGTTCTGAGTTTCGTGGTTTTGTTTGAGAGTCTGCCTTCCCTTTCTTCCTCTCTTGTTTGCCTAGTCTGGTAGGCTGTTTAGCGAGAAGGGTTGCCCCAGTTAACGGCGCTATGTCTTCCCCTTTCCCGCCGGTCCGACTTCTCTACTGGCCATGGAGGGATGTGCCTAGAGGGGGGGAGGCCTAGTTCCGTCGGCCGGCGGTAAGGGCGCGAGGGAAGCGAGCAGCTGACTCACGATGCGTGCGGAGGGCGCTCACTCTTAGGTCAGTCGTGGATGTGTAAACATTGACTGCTAGAGAGGCCGGAGTGTGGTCCTATTGTATGGTGGTGTTCGACGGAGACCTTGAGTCGTCACTGGCATGCGGGAGTATTGCAAGTCGCGGCCTAAGTGGCCCGCAAAACTTCTGGTTTAAGGATCGCCTGTCTTGCTGTTCTGTGAGTGAGTGGCTTCCCACGACTATCTGTGGAGTTATTTGGGTGAGTTTTCGCATCCGCCTTAGCTTGAGGCCCGTTCATCTAGCCACAATTATCGTCTTGCTTCCTTAGTATTGCGAAGGAGTGAGAGAAGTTCATGCCTGGTTGGAGGCCCTTTTGGATATTTACTGTTGGATTCCGGCGAAGCACAGTTCATAGCGCCCTGTTGTCCAAAACATGGATGAAAGCAATAGTTTCCTTAAAATGTCTGGATAAGTGACCATTTGGCAAGTCGTTCACGAAGCATTTATTCGGGAGTGTGGTGTGATTGGATTGAATTGTGAGGGAACAATATGGAAAAATGCACAGAGTTGTAATAAATTTTTAACGAATGTAATGTCAACGAGAACAGTGTATCTTTGTGAAGAAGTGAATGTCAATAATTGTTCAGATTTTGTAATGGCCCGAGTGGCAACTGTGTTTTCTGGCAAAAGTGAGCATTAAATGCAGGTTATTGACGTCACATGCATGTTTTCTTTGCTCGAGAGGAACCTGTTCATTAATTCGCTATAAGCATTGGTTATTTGAACTGGTGGGGACTTGCCCCGACTGTTGGAATTGTCTTGTGAGTGTCTATTTTTAGTTAAATGGTAATATAGGCCTTCAGCCTTTGGAGTCGTCTTCTTGGAGTTCGCCGCACTGTAATAAACAATCCTTCTCGGTCACCTCACAGAAATTATGTAAACACATTTTTTAACACTAAAGCTTTATTAAGTTTAATAATATGTATATGAACTGAATCGTCACGTGTGCCTAATTCTTACACAAACTGTCACACTTAAAAGCAATAAAATTGTAATAATGTTTTATAGAGTTAAATGAGAGTAAAAACTACAAAAAGGCACACAAATATTACAACAATACACTGAAGACCAAGACTTGCTATGTATCAAACAAAGTGCCTAAATTACTTAACAGAAATTTGCTTAACTGAGTTTGCTCTGTCAATTTGTCGGCTGCGACCTCACACAAAAACCTTCTTTATCTCTACTGAACTTACCATCTGTTTACAGTTTCATCCATGTTTGTATCATTGGACTGCTTCAAACGTTTTCTATGAGAAACTGTTTTTCCAGGGCCAATTCACACGAAGTGAGTGAAGCCTGGGGCAGCATAAATCTGAGTCAATTATTTTTTTTTGTTTAGATGCAGTGATGATGTGCCCTTGTAGGTCCTCATACTTACCTGGCGTGTTGGTTATGTTATTACAGCTGTGACCTCAGCAATCTTAGATATCAATTATGTACTTTACACTTATAATATATTTCACAGCAAAATTCACAGTGTAGTGACAACTTAAGAAAAGCCCATTCATTTTAAATGATAACTCATTTACGTTTTTTGTCCAAAAAGTGAGGGCTAAAGCAAACGTCCCTTTTTGACACCGCCCCATGCGTAGACAAAGCCCTGTTTTTTTCTACATCACACCACAAAATGATAGTTTACAACTTTTCTTTATGTCAGTTTAAATTTGTTTGGATTAGTTTAGACTAGTTTAAAATGAGGAAAAACTCTATGCTCTCATTGAAAGGTCGGTTTTGTTAGGTTAGGGAACTACAATACAAATTAATATGTGGTGCTGCAGTGCAGGCTGCAACTACTTGCATCTGTGCAGAACGGTTGTGACATAGTTGCATTCCTCCTGTCAGAGACTTGTTTTCACAAGGACCACACTGAAATGTTTGTTGGCACCTGCCAGGCACGGCAAAAAGTAAGAAAAGATAACAAAGTGAGGTTGGTCCACTTGTGCACTTTCTACCAACACGGAATTTGCCAGATATTATATTATGGGATTAATAATAGGCTAAGTGTACAAATGAATAACTGGAATATTACGTGGAATAGTTTTCTAAAATACATTGTGATGTATTTAAATAAAGCAGACACAACTTTCTGCATGCCTTTTTGTTGTGTACTGTTGGCTAGACTGTCAGTCATGTGTGTGCGTGCGCAAATGGACGATGTGTGACACTGGCTCGACGGGTTTCGACAGGTGGAATTGTGGTATTACGAGCCAGTTACCCGCAACGTTTGCACCCCTTAACTTTCAGGATGAGGACATAACATTTGGTGACGAGGGAAAGTACTCACAGTGCGAGTAGTGTGCATCCAGGTTGACGAACCAGCATCATAACTTGTACAATGGCGTCGTTCATCCCGTTCGGCAAGTTCGTTCCGGGCAGGGATAATTGGAAGTTATACGCGGAACGATTATATTATTATTTTGTGGCAAACAAAATCGTTGATAAGGAAGAAAAGAAGGCAATATTTTTTACGGTTTGCGGGACCGAGTTTTACTCCATTGTCTCGTCGTTGTTACTACCGAAGTCAACGAGCGAGGTAGGGATCTCGGACATTTTGGCGGCACTATCCAACCACCGAAGACCCAAGCCAAGTGAAATTGTCGAAACGTACAAGTTTCACAAGCGCGACCAGCTTGAGGGCAAGTCCATCGCCGACTATGTCGCTGAGCTTCGACGCTTGTCAGCACACTGTAACTTTAAAGACCTAGATAGGATGCATCGCGACAGATTGCTGTGTGGTGTGTGTGACAAGGCCCTCCAGCACAAGTTGCTGTCTAAGGACACGTTGACCTTGCCAGGGACATGGCAGTTGCAGCGGAAGCAGCAAGCAAGAATGTGAGTCATTTACAAGGGGAGGTGAACGAGTTGGCAGAGACTGTTAACCAAATGCATCTTTCAAGGCAGCGATTCCCAGCCAAGCTTAAAACCATTCAGGACAAGTCAACGTAGAGTAGAGAGCAACCAGAACATCGGCTTTGCTGGAGATGCAACGGGCCACACAGTCCAGACAGTTGTAAACACCATAACACATTGTGCAACTTTTGCTCCAAAACAGGCCATTTGGAGAGGGCCTGTATAGCAAAAAAGAAGGGGAGACAACCGCAAGAACACTGCAGGAAGCCAAGGAGTGAAAAGAAAACTACCGGGACCTATAGAGTGGGTGAAAAACCAGAGTCGTCAGAGGACTGTCACAGTCCCCAATACGCATGCCAGTCCGGTTAGATGGCAGAGAAGTGATTATGGAGGTAGACACAGGAGCTGGTTTCACTATCATGAGTAATGAAACGTTTGAGAAGTTATGGCCTGAGAAACCTGTATTGCAAGAAGCAAAGCTGTTCCTGCACTTGGTTACAAGAAAAGCTGAGTGTTTTAGGGGTTTTAGAAGTGCATGTGGAGACAAACACTACACAGGCTACACTGCCCCTGTTAGTGGTTGACGGAAAGGGACCGACTCTCCTGGGGCGGAGTTGGTTGGAACCTTTTCGCATAACAGTGGAGGGAATCTTCACCCTGCAGAATGGTATGACGGGGAAGGTAGTACGCCAGTATCCCAAGGTTTTTGCAAGTGTAGAATTGGGATACTACACAGGGCCACCAGTAAGTATAGAGATGGAGTCCAATGCAAAACCAATATTTCGGAAGTGCCGCCAAGTGCCTTTTGCGCTGAGAGACAGAGTTTGCAAGGAAATAAACAGATTAGTGGAACAGGGTGTCTACGAACCAGTGACATTTTCAAATTGGGCCACCCCAATTGTTGTGGTGCGAAAAGCTGATGGTTCTGTTCGGATATGTGGTAACTACAAGTGCACCGTCAACAGGGTGAGTAAAACTGAAATTTACCCCGCCCAACAACCGATGAAGCTTTCTCCCATCTGGCAGGTGGAAAAATATTCACTAAGTTGGATCTTGCTGATGCTTATTTACAGGTATCCATAGACGACAGTAATGCAGACATGTTGACAGTCAACACGCTGAAGGGTATCTTTAGAGTAAAGCGACTGCCATTTGGGATAAAGTGTGCCACAGCTGTGTTCCAGAGACTGATGAAGACATTGCTAGCTGGAATTCAGGGAGTGACAGTGCTACTAGATGACATTCTCATTTCAGGCTGAAATGAGGAACAGCACTGGCACAGGGTCTATCAGGTGCCGAGTTGTATTGAGGCAGCAGGGCTGAGGCTAAAAGAGTCAAAGTGTGTGTTTGCCGTGCCATCAGTTCAGTTTTTGGGTTACCGGGTAGACAGGGCTGGCATACACCCAGTAGCAGACAAAGTGAAGGATATTAACCAGGCCCCTGCCCCATCATGCAGAAAAGAACTGCAATCATTTTTAGGGTTGCTGGATTTTTATGGCAGGTTTCTTCAAGATAAGGCCAGTGCAGCAGAACCGTTGCATCGGTTGCTGGACAAAGGGAAGCAATGGGAGTGGACAGAGACCCATAACAGAGCATTCCGCTCTGCTAAAGGACTGTTACAGTCAAACTCTGTCTTGGTTCACTACGATGTAAGAGAAACAGTTATATTGACGTGCAATGCTTCAGAGTACGGCCTTGGAGCTGTACTAGCCCACGTGAACAGTGACGGGAGTGAGAGACCCATAGCTTTCGGGTCATGTACGCTACACAAACATGAAAAAACTACTCACAACTTGACAAGGAAGCATCAGCCATCATATTTGGCATGACCAAATTCAAACAGTACCTGACAGCGAGGCCATTCACGATCGTCACCGACCACCAACCACTAGTGAGGTTACTCGACCCAGCACGTCAAATTCCCAACATGATATCTCCGCAGTTGTTACGGTGGTGTCTTACAGTATCAATGTTAGACTAAACCCTGATATACAGGCCTGGGGTGAACATTGGACCCGCGGATGCTCTTAGTCGGCTGCCACTACAGAAGCCAGAGTTTGACATCCCAGCCGTTGGGAATATTCTAATGTTGGAAGTGCTGCCAGATCCCCCTATCGAGGCTGCTAGTACGACATTCTGAGGCTGATCCGGTACTGAAGATAGTGAGAAGGTACACAAGGGAAGGGTGGCCTAACAGGTTATTGTCTGAAGAGTTGAGACCGTACTGGAACTGGAAGACCGAATTATCCATTTACAAAGATTGCATTCTTTGGGGAAACAGGATGGTCATACCAGCACGTTTGCGGAGGGACGTGCTGAACATGTTACATGCCGCCCATGACAGGGTGGTGAGGTCGAAAGATGTCGCACGTAGCTACGTTTGGTGGCCGAAGCTGGACAGTGACATTGATCAGTTTGTAGGGCGGTGATCGTTATGCCAGCAATCTCGGGCTAACCCCACAAAGAATGTGAGCACCGGTTGGGAGCAGGGAGCAAGACACAAAGCCGTGGGCAAGAGTCCATATAGACTTTTATGGACCCTTCCAGGGTAAGGTTTTTCTCCTGGCAGTAGATGCATTCTCCAAGTGGCCAGAGGTGCACATGGTCCCATCTGCATCATCCGCAGCAGTAGTGCGTGAATTGAGAGACATCTTTAGTGTGCATGTGATACCGGAATGCATTGTGTCAGACAACGGCTCTGCATTTGTGTCCCAGGAGATGCAAGGGTTTGCGAGGAGGAACGGAGTGAGGCTGGTGTGCGCTACACCTTTCCACTTATCTAGCAACGGCCAAGCTGAACGCATGGTGCAAAGTGTCAAAAGAAAGCTGAAGAAGGTATGCAGTGGGGACTGGCAGACCAGATTGGCCAGAGTTCTGTTTGCACTGCACACCACAACAGACGCAGGGATCAAGGAGACGCCAGCTGAACTTCTGATGGGGCGGTCACTGAGGACAGCCCTGGACCAGACTCGACCTTCAGCCAATCATGATAATGTACCTCCATCACAACCACCAGAAAGCAAGAAGAGCAGGCACTTTCATGTAGGCATAGATGTGTGGTTTAGAGGGTACGGTAGCAATGTTAAATGGTTACCAGGAAGGATTACTAAGCAACAAGGGCAGTATGTGTATGGTGTCAAGGACGATGGGGGGCAGGAACATAGGCACCATATGGACCAGCTCCTTCGAAGAGAAACAAGTGTAATGCGGGACTCACCCCCGGTGCTGCCAAAAGTGGGTACGAGAGGTTGCCGGCAACAGAACAGCCCCATACTGCAGTCCAGTATGGCACCGCAAACTACTGAGGATGAAGAGAGAAACTACATAGAGAAGAGCAGTCCAGGTGGGGCAGCCTCGGTAGCTGACAACCAACCAGCAGAGTCCGAAGAGTTTCAACTGGCAGAGCAAGACAGCAGCCGGGGAAATTGAAAGATTATGTGTTGTAGTGGGGATAGGATTAGCGAGTTTTAGGACTAGGTGTGTTGTTCTGTATATAAGGTAAGATATGGATCCGATTACCCCAATCGGGGGATTATCTTGGGAGGAAGGAGGTGTTGTGTACTGTTGGCTAGACTGTCAGTCGTGTGTGTGCGTGCGCAAATGGACAATGTGTGACAATGGCTCGACGGGTTTGGACAAGTGGAACTGTGGTATTACGAGCCAGTTACCCGCAACATTTGCACCCCTAAACTTTCAGGATGAGGACATAACACTTTTACCAAAAATTTAATTAATTACAATTAATTTTTTATCTCTAGAAATTCTGTTAGAGTTATATGAAGTCCTGGACATTTCTGTCAGAGTTATCAAGCGTTTATAGTAAAAATCCTTCCAAACATGTTATACAGGTAAGAATCACAACAGAATCAAAGAAGATGTGAGACAAAGTTACCTTTATTTGCTTTATTTAACCATATAAGGCTAGTGTTTCTAAAAAACTTTAATCACTTGATAATTACTACAAAAAAAAAAGGCTATAACAGTTCTCAGGTTGTTTACTTGTTGCTGTCTAATAACTTACTCATAAAAATTCTACAAAAACTCCACAAATTACAGGGGGAAAAACACATAAATTGATTTCTTATGTTTTTTGGTTAAATTTGAACTATTTATGCCTCCTGCAACAAGTCAAATTAAATAAGTAAGGACGATACGCCAAAATTCTGTACACCAATTACTCTAGCAAAAAAATTCAACTACAGATACAATTACAGGACATGTTTATCAATTTTCTTCATTCTACATAGTAATCTCTGGTTTGATTAAATTTTTTTTAAAAAAAATTACTATGATTGCCTTTCTGATACACAGCAAGTATAAAATAATCCAGTCAAATAAAATCTAACACAAGGAAGAAAATTAATTAAACATTTCATATTTAAGCATGAATTTTTTACATACACATTTCTTGTCTCATGCAACGTTTCAGAGCAAAGTGAAACAAAATATTTCTTTTATGTTAAATAATTGAAAAACCACCTAATTAAATAAAATACAATTTGAAACAGCTTAGTATTAGTTTACTGACACAATTTACATTGCAAGCAATATTTTGAAGCAAATATCACTTTCTGAAACTGCTAAAAAAGTTCTCGACACATTTTAAAATAACTCATGAAGTTCATAACCTTTACACATATAATTAGCAACATGTTAGTGCTTATTTTTAAACGTACAAAACTAAAATAATTTTATATTGCTTACCAAAATGAAATAACGAAGCTGCATCTCTTTTCGGGACAACTTAAACAATTCTCCATCTTTTATCAAGTCTCGCCCAGGCTTGATAATTTCATAGTTTCTCAACATAGTTTGTAGCTGCATCAATTTTTTCAATCCGTCCTTGAATACAAATATTATATATTAAAACAAGTTGCAGTTAACACAGTTTCAAAACTACTTTATGTTGAAATTTAATGTGAACAAGTAAATAATACTTGAAACTAATTTAATTTATTATCATTTACAAGTATACCACAACACTAGAAACAATAATTACTTTTAGTAAAAACTTTAAGTTCAACATCAAGAAGAATTTGATATTTGACAAAGTACTTATTATGAATTCATAATCTCAAAAACAATTTTACTTAAGTGATAAGTACTAGTTACCAAACAAATAATTCCCATCCAAGTTTACAGGAAGTCAGGAAATTAGTGGATACTGACTTTTCTACTATCAGAACTATGAAGCAAACATGCTTAGGGAAAACTGAGTAAGTGAAAAATCTTGAAAATTCTGAAAATTACTGTATAGTGCTAAGTAGCTGTGGGTAAAAAAAAAAAAATTCTACAGGATAAACTCATTAACATTACGATCCTTTCAGTTGCAATGGCAATAGGCATACAATCATGCTACAGGTCCAATTTACATGCCTGATGCACTTACTGCCACTATCATGTTCCAGTTCTCCATATGATGTACTCAACGGCTCATTTATCACAACTGAGGTTGGTTTAACCTCACCTTATGCCTAACCGCCCTCACATAACATAAAGCAAGGCTTTGTCACATCCTCAATCTTATCACATGGGATACTTCAAAATTATTATAATTTTTTTGAAAATATGTTATGGTTTTTCCTTGTAAGTAACTAGATTTACATAATTTTAACAAAGATTATTTAATACTCAGCTTTATCTACAGTCTCACATAGCACAGTCCATAATTGAATATACCCTGTGCCCCTGTAAATCTTTGACAGTTCAGTTACGTTAAATATTTTGTGAACTCAAGGTATGACTGAATATGTTTTATAGAGGTTACGTCTAAATAAACATGATGGAAACAACTAAGAAAATAAGTCCACAATGATGATAAAAATATATATTTAGCCATGATAACATCTATTTACAAAGGATGTAACACAGGTAAAGATATGATAAAAAAAACATGTTAACAAACACCATTCCTCACTTCTCAGCATGTAAGTAGCTAAGGACTCCCAGATGGGCCTGGATTGCTTGTTATCAGAAACAAAAAGGTGACGGTTAAAGCAATGGCAATGCCTATGTCGTGGTGGTTAAAATGGTGGTGAAAGGACATTTATGTGGTGACGTGAAGGCCATATGGCCTTGTCTAACACTTAACCATATTACATAGTATCACTTTACATTTTTTTAAATACAAATAAATTAATACAGAATTTTAAAAAAAGAGACAGAAAATAAATAAATAAATCAAAAGTGATGATCAAGATACACATACATTACCAATCCATACAGTTATTTTTTCGCACACATATAAATACATACTCACACAATATCACTCATATAATATACTTGATAATTGAAGGACAAAAAATAAATATTTAAAGACTTCAGTCTCAGTTGATGACATAAAATTCGACAAAAATTTCTTAAAAATATAAAGTGATGTACTTATTTTTATATTTAAAGGGAGTTTGTTCCACAAATTAACAGATCTTACAGTAAAGGAGCATAAGTATGAACTTCACTTATGAGACTGGAAAGTTGGAGGGGCAGGGTTCCTACAGCTTGAGTCAAATTTCTTTCCCTGACCATTTCTTCAAATCTTCCCTGACCAACATATCAAAAAAATTCTGCTCAGTTGTGTAAAAAAACAAAGCTTCAACTATTCTACATTTATATTGGCCTTCTCCTCCCCTTCAGTCAAACTTGCCTCATCTTTATCGTGAAAATCATAAAGCAGACACATAATAGAACTAAATTTATTTAACTAGCACAAACTCTACATGAAATTTTCACTCTATTTTTATATGAATGTTATTTCTGTTCTAGTAATAATTGCAAGCATATTTACTCATACCTCTAAAGCTACACATATTTTACATTTACCATGACAGTGGTTACTCTTATTATTTTATTTATAATCATTCAGAATTCAGTAGAAATATGCCTACTTTCTGATTTAAACTGTTGCTCAAAAATAAAATTTAATACTTCCATTTGACATGAATACAAAAAACTTTCTAAATACTGTAATTCAATAAATACAAAAATTTTGAAGAACACAGATTAAAAAATTACGTAAATAAATTTCCCACATCAAAACAAACATGTTTCATTTAAAAACACGTTTTACAGACAGTAAGCAATTATGCCTTAGTACAAAATTACTACTAAAAAAATTTAAAACAAGGCTTTTTTCTGTTCAAGTTCTTTCAATTCTCTTTCCATTGCTTCCTTTTTCTCTTGTGTTTCCCTCATGAGTTTCTTTCTTTCTTCTACCAACTCTTTTACTTGCTGATCCAACAATCTCTTTTCTACTTTTTTTGTCATTTCATCACTTTTCTTCAGTTTTTTTTTTTTACTTCCAAATAATCTTGATAGCGTTTTCGAGCGACTTTCACGTAATCTAACATTCTCTTGTCTATTTTCACATTTTCAATCCCTCCTGCTTGTTGAACTTCATCTTGAATATAGCATTGTGCAATCACTGTCTTCTCAAGCACATTTTCAACCAATAGTGACTTATTAATGGAAAAACCACCTTCCACAGTTGCATTACCATGAGAGAGCGCAAGACAAATTGTAATTACTTCCCACAGGTGCCTGTACTCTTCACTTCCTCTCATGAAGTTACCATAAATGCTATAAAGTCTTGCCTCTTCATTAGTTTGACAGTGATCATCAAAAATTTCCTTAAGTAGTTTTCTTTACATCACATAAATTAAAATATACTTTTTTTTAGCATTTTTTGCAAGAACTTCATTTATTTTGTTTGAAGCAAGTAGCTCTTCTAAAAGAAAAGAAAATCTTTTCTGACCAAGCGAAGGGGAGTGCTGAATAATGGAAGGGTCTAAAGAAGACAAACCTTAACAGCTTTGAATTTCAAAGGGCATCTTCCTTGAAGTTTACCAATCATAGCTGTTAACATACCACAACATTCATTCATAAACTCTAGTTTTTCTTTTTCTGTTACAGAAGTTGACAACTCTGCAAGAAAACATTTTGCTGCAATTCCAACATCAACTATACTACTTACAATCAAAGATGCAGAAGACTGCAGTAGCCTTAAAAACAAACAATAACCTGAATATAATTAATTGGAACTGGAAACTATATATACCTATTAGCTAAAAACAACAGGCCAGTGAAAAAAAGATACTTTTGATTTAACTTTAACTTATAAATAAAATTCCCTGACTTTCCCTGACTTTATAGCTACTTCCCTGACTTTCCCTGATCCTTATATTTTTCCTTGACTTTCCAGACTGTAGGAACCCTGGAGTGTACTGTTGAAGTGTATGAGAATTCACCCAAATTTTGCCAACTAACCTAAGAGGTCCAAGAAGGGCGAACCAAAAGGGTAAACCTATCCTAGGCGAATCAAGCAAAGGAAGGGGAAGACAGTACTAATGTGGTTACCAAGTTGTTGAGAAAGCGCCAAGCCTCCTCTCCCTAACACTTCATAGTAGATTTTAGAAAGCAAGGAGTTCAAAGACCGCAGAGAAAAAAATTAATATCTTTTGAATATTAACTTTATAAGACTAATTAAGTCTAGCAACGAAAATTATAATAAAAATTCAAAAAACATTTTTTTTAATATGCACAAGAAAAAATATCTTAGCACATTAACATTGAGTGAGTTGTGTATGTAGACATCTGATATAAATTAAATAACAAACATGACTTAAGAACATCATAGTAAAATTATTAAACTAGGGGATGCCTGATTATTACCTCAAAGAAATTACATTTTTTTATTTTATAATTTAACAATGCCATCTGCATGTAAGAGGTACTTACAGAAACTGAAACATTGTGACTAATTATTAATAAAGACTGAGAACAAAAGTGACCCTAATACAGAGCCTTGAGATACCCACTAGATAGAGGAAGCCATGCCAAGGATATACCATTTAAGCTTACACACTCCTGACACCCTATTCAAGTATTCTTCCACCTAATACACAATACTTTTAGAGAAATTAAAATATTTGTTTAATTTAAATAGTAGCAAGTCATGACTAACCAAGTTTAAAGCCAGAGAAAAATCAAGAAGCACAAGAACAGTGACTACTTTGCTCTTAATGTTATACCTTACATAATCTGCAATTATATAATTGCTATGGTGATGCTAAATCCAGAGCGGAAACTGAATTGGTATTAACTTAGTAAGTCATAGCAGGAGCAGAATGACAGAATTTATTATGCACTGTATAGTCAAGGCTTTTAGAAAGTGATAGAATACTTATTGGTAGAAGTAAGTGCTCCATTTTTTGGAATATTGGTAACTTCCGACATCTTCCATAGTGTCGGGTATTATTCACTCATTAATGAGTAATTAAAAATGTCTGTAATAGTGTCAATAATGGCTGGCCTAATTAGATCAATAATTTTAAGAGAAATTTTGTTGGCTCCTACTGCTTTAGACTTTATGCATTAAATAGATATCACTACAAGTTGAGACACGGGAGTAAAGAACAATTTATTGTTGCTGTACTTACTGTGCTAAGTTCTCTTTTAAGTAAGAGTGAATTAGTATGGTTACTAGTATAATTTACAAAAATATGTATTCAACGTGTCTGCACGACACTTACAAAATAATTTATATTTCAAGGCCAATATTAATTTTTCAAAGGTTTTACCAAATTTTATAGTTTACATTACCACTAAACAAAGTGTTTATGTGCCTACGCTTAGAATTTCGAATTTTCTGCGAACATTTAATTTGAAGTATTTTGTAATCAGAAAATTTGTGTAAAGCAATAGCATAAAGTGTTTTATTTTTGTTTATGAATTCACAAAACTCTGCATGACATTGTACCATTACCAATTTTATTTCATTGGTCATCCAGGGGAAGGATGGCATGTGATGCATTGAGTTTTGTTAGGGGCATACTTGTTGTATAGTTAAAATACAAGTGAATTAAAGCAACTGATTTTTTTATCTATATTTTGCAGTGATGTAATGGAGTTCCAGTCAGCATTACATTCTTCCTTTAACAGCTTTTCTGAATCAACATGTTTTAAATCTCTGTATTTTATGAGTTTCAGATGGAATTTCCATATTTGTAAGGAGTATGAAACATAAATGAAATCATGAAGTGAGAGACCAACTGCAACTATTTGTCCACACAGTAAAACCCGGTTTGCATTTGATGATGCAATCACATTTATTAGGGAACTGGAACTATGCATATAATGAGTAGCTGATGGAGGGCAAAAATACGGTTACACACAGAAAATACATCATGAAACTTATCAGATTCACTGGACTTACATAAAATATTAGAATTAAAATCAACTAATACAAACTTAATGTGACCCTATTAAAATACTTTGCCCAGAAACAGTGAGGTTGAGAAATATGTACTCTATTCAAGCCAAGTAAGGGGCAGGCGACAAGCAAAGCACTTTTACTTTAATGACTTTTCTTAGAAAAGCTGCTACGCCGCTTCCTTTGCTTTCTTGCCTAGACAATCATTTCTGAATGGTACATATCTCGGCAGATGTACAAGTGCACTGTAAAGGTTAGATTTCAGCTATGATTTGCTTACAAGGACATCATGAGACAAATTAGAGAAAAATAATTGGTGCAGAATTCAGTACAGTGAGACACACTAGACTGGGCTTATACATGAGCAACATTGAGTAAATAACAGTGTTTGTGGAACATGGCCTTGAGGCTGTCGCCTGCAGACGCAGGGTCAGAGGAACTTATGTTGAGGGGTTTCAAGGAACCAGCTGTCTGTCACCCATGAGCAATGGGTCTGGACTCCGCAGCAAGGGGTGGGCCTTGAGCCTCCATGCCTTCAGATGAGAATAAGCAAAATTCTCGGAAACAGGCCCCGGTGGGAATCAGTGCTGCCAAATCTTGTTTATCGAGAGTCATTCAAACTTGTATATACTAAGGAAAATTATAACTGAAATACACTTAACATTCTCAAAGACAGCAGGAACACAATAATTGTAGTACACAATCACACATCAATTTATAATACTTGTGATAAATACAGACTGAAATTAAGTCATCTTCGAAACACAAATTACCACACATATGCACAGTCATGCCATTACGTTGACATTACAAATCAGTACACACACAAACATTTTATCTGGCCATATTATCCGAGTATGGAAAAAATATTTAGGTGAAAACTTTAGTAAGATGCATTCAAAATGTTTGCTGAAAATCTAAGTATTTCACTAAAAATACTCAAAAGACATTAAATGTTTTGGCAACTTAATGAACAATAACTTTGCTTAGCATGACCTGGAATTTGAAATGTATGTTATGTCTCTAAAAATGTTTTATCTAAAATTTATTAATGTTGGCTTTGTATGTGAACTAACTTGAAATGTGTGAAGAAAAATAGACTATGATCTCATTGTGTAACAATTTTCACAGGTAAACTTAATTTTAAAGGCAGAAAGTCCTTAATTTATGTCAAGGTTAGATCCCTGAAAACAGTGACACAAATTTTAATGACCTAAACTGAGCCATACGTGAGTCCCACGGCCTACAACCAAATACCAGTTGGTCAGCCAGATGTGCACGTGCCACCGCACCGTGCAAGATTATCACCAACGAACATTGAAATGACAGCGTGTGAAATAAGTTTTTGGCATAGTTAGTTTATGGCCCAGAACCTCAGTTTATGCTGTCTTTGTGATAATTATTTATTTAGGCATAAAGGAAAGCAGATACATATAACAAACCTGTTTGGAAGTTTTGTTTAAAAAAGTATTTGTCGAGATAGCTAATTATTTCAAGACCAGAAATTATACTATTTTGACTAATTAAAAATTAACAAAAACTTTGTAAACTACATAAATAGTGGACACCACAGTATTAACTGTTTTGAAAAAATTAGCTAACAAGGTGAAAACTATTTTCAACAAAACTAGTAACCAGATTTTAGATATCTGCTCTTGTTTAGGCTTAAATACATTACTATCCCGAACAAAAAGTAACAGGGGAGTAAATCTTTAACCAGAGGCTTTAGCACATTAAAAAGCTAAAATATTTAACAAAAAATCTATATAAGTCTCATAAGATTTACACGTTTGTAAATGTGTTGTCATTTCTCCTTTCGTAAATGATTGAGATGCTGTAGCGGGTACAGGTCACACATTTTTGCCGAAAAAAAAATCACAAAAGTCCTGCACCACACTGTTTGTTGTGAACATGTCCAGAACTTATTTACCACATGCATTCTGGCTAGCTCGAACTGGCTGAAAAAGTGATGGAAGGGGAAAAAACCATCAAAACAAGATGGAGAGAGACTGGGAGGAAGGAGACAAGCTGATTGAGCTAGGCATAGAGGGTTGTAAGAACGGCGACACCAGCCAGCACCTGGCCTCCCTTCCTCTGCCAGGCAAGTAGAACGCAGCGAAAGTGGTGATAATCACTCCCTGCTTGCTGGGCACGCACACGCACACATCACACCAGCATGAAAATATTTGGCAACTTGTACATCAGCACTTAATTGTTATCCTTGTACAGTAATTTCGCAAATTCAGTACCCCTGCTTAAATCTGGTTAGCCATCCGGAGGAAGCACTGAATTTTCTCTTTACGCCTAAAGTTTCACTAAAGAACTTTGCTTTCTCCATGCATGTAGGATCAGACATGGGTGTCCTGTCTGCATGTTTTTAACTGGAATAACAGAGCATAGCAACTATACATACTATTAAAACACTGTAGATTTGTCATGTTTTGTGGGAATACTAGAGAAATGAATTTACTTATTCATTATTTTATTCTTATTTCCTATTATATTTTTAATTTTCATATATATACACACAGGAGGTAATTTTAACTATATCTGAAGTAATTATTCAAATCAAGAAACAAATTTAATTGATTATCTTAGGTTTTTATGCATGTGGGTACGTGTTGTGTTGCTTTGGGGACTCAAGAAAAAAAAAAGAAGACTTTTTTATAGGCAGGTGTGCACAAGAGTTTAGATTTATCCAGTTATGGCAGGTTGGCTGGGTAGCAACAAGCAGAGTTTTCCTTGTTTGTGAGTATATTGCGCAATTAGGTTTGCTGGATGCCCAATCATGAAGAGTCTCTAAAGGGTTGTGTATGTATTTGGCAGCCAATAGGAGTGACACACTTGAAGGTTAGGTTAGAGGGATGCTAGCAGCGATGCACTTGGATTTGTAAGAGTTGTTCCCTGGAACTCGGGATGTCCGGACACAGCTAGGGTATTGACCCGGTTCGTGTATAATTCTGAAAAAGAAAGTATGAAGAAGTACGGCAGTAGCCCATAACTGTAGTGATGTGTTAACAGGGGTGGCAAATTTTACATGCACGGGTATAGCCCACGGTCATATTTCTTTGCAACCTATTTCGGACATTATAGAACTCTAACAAAATTTTCTTCTGCCTGTGCTAGTGGCCATTAGTGCATCTGGATCTGGTTTTTACCACCCAGTATTCTTCTTTTGTTTATTGAGATGTGGGAACTTTATAATTTTGTGTGGACATCTTCAGTACTAAATTAATTTTCTTCAGTTTTTCTTTAAGATGTTTTTTCAGTCTGTTCTGTAATCTGTGAGTTCCTGAGTGCCCAAAGCAAGTGATTTCATGCACTGCAGTGTCAAGAAGGGTTTGTAAAACCTTGTTTTAATTACTTTCGAGAATAAATAAAAAATACAAGTAATTTTTTTTGTATTTCTGTATACTTTTTTGGTAAAACAATAGCTGAACGTTTTCATACCTCTAAATTAACCATATCTAAATAGAAAATTTGAGTTATACAACCTAGATTGTCGCAAGGAAAATGTCAAAGGTGAGTAAGGCTCGATGTAACGAGAAGAAGCGAACTTTGTTTGCTATTGTGGGGCCAAGTGAGGCGTCATCCCATTTTCCAAGGGTACATCTTGTATGTTTTTCGTATGTTTGGCAAGTGCGACATCTGGCGTACAACTGCCTGGTTTGCAACAATATATCTATTCAAACACTGCAGCTTATATCATTCTGCCTGTTCACAAGCTTCAACAGCATTGGCTTAGCTGTCTAAAAAAGTACCTTGCTACCTCCACAAGTTTGGCAAGTTATCAGCTGACAAATGTCACACCTTTCCAAAATGAGGTCAGATACCTCTGCTTATATTTTCCCACTGTAACAATATAGAGACAGAAACCTTATATCTAGCTGTGATCATGTACTATTTCATGTGCACAGAGTTATATTATATTACAGAGGTTTTAAAAATGCAACAAAATGTTTAAATCACTAAGTCTGAACTACAAGCAGAGCACTAAAACATCAGAACAAATTCCTGCTGCAACGAACCTGTTAGCTAACTAACCTGCCAATGACTGAGAGCATGATAGTGAAAATGTTTAGTTTTGCTGCAAACTTGGAATGGATAAGTATAAATTTCTGTGTGTTACATTTTATAAAATTTTCTGTTTCGAAGGACAGCAATGAGCAGAATCAAAGAGGTTTTCTGTTTTAGATTTTGTGTTGTGAATAATTAGTACACCAATGGTATAATAATTAGCAAGTTTCATCACGCCTCTTCTTTACCTAATCTGTATATTAATTGCAGCTTCTGTTTAGTAATCATGACAACCTTTTTCCATTTACATGCCATTTAAACTGTAGTGTCACATCAACATCCATATAGTCTGTATCGAAACATCGCAAAACTTACATTTTCACTGATGATGAGACACATGTTCTACTCTCTTTAATAAATAACAAAGTTTGAACATAAATATGGCCATTTGGAAGCCATCTCTTAGAGTACTAATCATTAATTGCAGTGAACTGATACTGTACTAGAAACATGTCAAAAGTGTGATGCTGAAATGTTACCAGGGCACTCTAACACTCTGTCCACAGAGCTAGTGGCAAGCCAAGTAGCACCACAGAGGGTAAGGTTGGGAAACTACTGTGTCAAGCTAGCGTACGTGGGTGGGCACGAGCACACATCTTCAGAAGGCTGTGTCCGTCATAGAGAATGACAAGATAGGACAACATACGTGTACCTTGTACTTACTATTCAGAACAAATAAAATGTAAAAGACTGCACAGTCCTCGATTTATGTACAGTATTTCGGTTAAACAAAAGTGAGTCAAAAAGGGACGGGAACATTGTATATGAAATTGTTCTAAATCGGTGAATATTTAAACTGAAACATAAGTATTTAAACATTTGCAAAGTTATTCAAATATTACATAAAAGGTAATGATGTAAATTGAAGACTTACTGCAGACCAAAAACCCAACATCTGTTGTGCCAGAATCAAATGAACAAAATTTTAGCACCAAAGATTATACCCCAGAAATATATCACTCACGCAAAATATTTACTCAAAAAGCTCTTTTTTTAACCTTTATTCTTTGGGAACCACTATTTTAAATATAATACTGATTTATGCACAACACCCTGTTAACCAAATTTTATGTATATAAAAGTACTTACTCCCAGTTTCAGTCCTTTGTTTGCATGGTCTGCCACATCACTAACTATCTTCACAGCTGCTTTTGTATCTTCGAAATCTGGGGAGTCACAATTCTGCAAACTGAGATAATCACTTAAAATAAGTCTGTATTGAGGAATCCTTTGAACAGGTTTAATCATATAATGTTTCACGGACAGCTTTTTGCAACGTGGAGATGCTTCAAACTCCTTAACTAGACTTGCAAACTTAGGATATTTGCAGCAACACTCATCAAGATAATTGCACTGAAATTCAAAATTTTGTATATAAGTAGAGTAGAGTTTTAAAAAAGGACCTTTTTTAACAATCACATCTGAAATTTTTTTCAAAGTATGCCAATTTTCTATTCTATTTTCGAAATCATTTAACAAATCTTCATTCAAATGAAGTAACTGGGGTAAACTGTTGAGAATCTTAGAAAAGTTTTCCTTTGGTATATTGCCAACGTCATTGATATTTTCTGAAATTTTAACAGCATTTTTAAAATCTTTAGTTAGAAGTCTCAGAACATCAACAAAAACCTTTTCAGAAGTCACAAGTTCTCTTACAGTATAAAACACCTTCTTTTCTCTTCTTTCAACATCTGTTAACATAACTGAATGGTGAAGACTTATTACACTATCATCATTATCAGAATCAGAAATATCTTGGGCACTATAGCATGCTTCCAAACTAGTTGTTGAACTGTTTTCAACAAGTTCTAGTACTTCACTAATACCACTTGCAGGTCGCTCAGTGTCAATTGTTCCATCGAGTGTCTGACTGTTCCATAATTTTTCATCTGGCTTAGAGATGTATTCTGAAGCTGATAAATCATTTGCACTACTACTAGTTACTTGACTTTCCAGTAAATCACAATCAAAATAAAATGTGCTGCTGTTATTTCTTAATTCCGTACCTAACTTACATTTTTCAAAAAAATTTGAAAACTTACTGTCTTTGTGTTCACAATATTTATCTCCAGCAGTATGTTCAAAGAACCATGTTGATCTAGAACACTGATCTGAATGCAATTCCTTATGCATTTTTATGTCAGATAGAGAAATGTTACTTGCAGATTCTCGTTTACATTTATCTTTTTGCAAATTACAGCAAAGAGGAAGTGAATATCTACGTGAAACCTGCTTCATGTCAATATTATGCTCATTAAAAGATAAATTTTTCATCTCAATGCTCACTGAATTAGTTGATGGTGAATTACTTACACATTTTATATTACTAATATTTGAGCAACACACTGGACTTATAGACATGGATAAAACATTGCATTTAGAACTATCTTCACTTTCAGAAATTTTTAGGTTTTGGAAAGGTGTTTCAAAACTTATGTTATGAGGTGATAGAAAACTGGATTGTTCTTGATTGCAAGAAGTCAAGTCACAATTTCTGCTGTCTTTAATGGTCTGATGGGTATCACAAGAAGAATCACTAATTACTTCAGGCATGACAAACTTAGCTTTCTTCAATGTTTGTGTATCAGATGGGTAAAATGTATCACAGATTGCATTCACATGAGGGTATTGTTTTAATACCACTTTATATAAACTATGTATTAAAACTTTTTCACCTTCAAAATATAAATTTGGGAGAGAACGAGAAACAAAATGTTGAATACCACCACGTTCACAAAATTTTTCACCATAAAAGTTGTATCTCAACAAATTATCTGTAACTGAATACGAACTATAATCAGCAGCTGAATACAAACCACTATCAGCAGAATTCTTACCATTCGCAGAATACATTTCTTTCATATCTTGATCACTTTTATATCCACTGTAACATACATTACTATCTAAGGATACAAAATTGTGTTTTTCTGCAACCACTGTGTCCTTCAAATTATTGGGAGTTACTATCAAGTTTGGTGCATTATTCACAAAATGTATATTCTTTCTACTATTACTCCCGACACCTATGTTCTGAGTAGTGCCCATACATAACTGGACAGAATCCTGAACATTTTGCGTCAATTTATTTTTTACACGTGTGAGATGAGATGGACTGTTCTGATACAGCTGTGGAGAGGGCTTGGGAAGTAATGGCGGTTTTGTAGATTGAGTTGAACATTTTTCTCTGTTATGCATAACAATTCCTATGGGAATGGTCTCTTCATCCTTTCTGTATAAAGAAGAATGCTTACTGGAATCCTCCACGGTGACTTTAATTGAGTGCTTACTTATTTCTGCTGTAGATGCACAGAGTTCAAGAAGGTTAGAATTCATAGTCCTGAAAAGTAAAATCATTTCAAAAATTAACTAAACAATTATTTTTAATTACACATGAACTATGAAATCAACATTTTCAGATAAATATAAGAAGAAGAATTCTGTATTATTTACTTTATTTGTTGATACTGAATAATAAAATTTTTGTTTTGTTTGAATGTAAAGAAAATAAACTTAATATGTTACAAATATTTTACGAAAAACTGAACATTTTTGTTAATGTTACAACATGACTTAGTGAAAAACATCTCAAAATATTTATATCTACATTATATCTACATTGGTTTATGTCAGTGTAGTTAAGTACTATTAAAGTGTTTCTATAATGTGTAACAGAATCATTATTAATATGCAAGTACCATTCGTAAGAAAAAACACTTATTCAAACAATATTTCAATTTTGAAAATTTTATATACTTCCTTTTTTAAGTTTTTAGTTCCTCTATAAATTTAGAAGGAACCTCACTTTAAATGTTTAATTTCTGCCACTGGGAGTATACTCCTCTTCAGAAACAGCAAAAAAAGTCTGAAAAAAGGGGAATTTTACAAAGTAGAAGGGGAAACCATTCTGTGTTGCACCAAAGTGTAACAGGGCAAGAGGCGTGGTATTTTTTTCTCACACTACCCCTCAAATATTGTAAGATTTTTATTAGTGTTGGATCAATTCCTAAAATATACTGATTTCAATTACAATTCTATGGTCATGTTTAAATTTTCTAAAAACTCAATTCATTTTCTTATCCTCATAGTCACTTAGAATCAAACTATACTGTCACAGAAAATCAGTAAATACAAATATTAAACTTATATTATGTGCACAACCAAAAAAACTCTAGAAGGGATATCTGCATCAAAGTTCCAAATTGTTCACTTTGTTTAAATGACAAATCCACAACAGCAGTAGTTGTTTTAAAGTAGTTTCACAGCACAAAATGATAAATCTAGGATAGCAGCAGTTGTTTAAATGTAGTTTCATGAAATGGAATGACATATCCAAGATGGGGGCAGGTATTTAAAAATGCCTAAATTTCACTGTAGAAGGAAATAGAACTAACAGTTCTAGAAGTAGACTGAAACTATATAAGCATTTACCGCTTTTTATCAGCATGATGGACAAAACCTATTCTGTGAACAAATTTTGATGGCTGTTACTGCCAAACCAGTGATTTTTTTAGATAACATGATTGTATTTTTTGTTTTTAATGGTATAGAGGCTAGTAACTGCCAAGCAAGCTGTAGAAGTATTTAATACTGAATTTAATGCAATGTAATTACGTAGAGAAAAATGCTGACAGTTATAGATTAATGAGTATTTATTTATGGTCAACATTTACTATTTATTACCAATGGCATTAAGAATTGCATTTTCTTGGGCTATATTGGCTGCAATACAATTAAAAACCACAAATATTTTGCCAACTATACAGAAAACCATTCGTATAAATAAGTACTTGCAAAACTAAATACGTATATGCGTTCAGTAATACTTTTACTTAAGAATTTATAATTTTTACTTCAAAACTAGGGATTCAACAACATTTGGATTCCAATGGAATCGATGGAATTGATCAATTCTGGAATATGAATCAATCCGTTCGGGAACTGGAACTAATCCATCACTACATTTTACATAAAAAGTAGACTGCCAGTTTACCTCGTAAGAGACAACTCATAGTTTATAAGAGACAGCAAGCATGTGCAACCGTGTAAAGTAATAATTCCATGCACATTTTAATTTTCAAGTTATTGAGCTTTAAATATGTTGTATAATCAAATGCTGCCGTAAACATTGAAAACATGATTTTATTGGCTAACACATGTATGACGAAATTGGACAATTGTTTTCGTTTGACTCTGCTCACCAGACATAATATGTTTTGAGGTTTTCACCAATTTTTAAAAAACTGATTAAATTTAATGGTTCTGGTTACTTAAAAGCTAACTCTGAAAATTCGCTCATTGTCAATGCATGCACGGTTGTAGAATTTTTAATTAATAAGGAAGATTTGACTTGCACTTGGCACTAAGTTGATAGAAGTGAAGACAGCACAATTTATTTAGTTTTACAATGTTTTAGTTTTAGGATCGAGTTTATGTCACTTTAATTCACATTCTGGAGTGATAATATACCATACATTAATTTTATTGTTTCAGATTCAGTCAAGAATAACATTTGGGTTTAAAACGTCAATCGAATAAGGTTTGTATTTGTCTAAAATGTGAACCTACCGAGCTAATAGTTTGAATGCATTTAAGCAAACCTGGCACTTACAGACTGATGATGGAGCATTCTGGCTGCCCATGTTGGGAAAATAATAATATAACACATTAATATTTCTACTAAAAATACTTTTTCCTCCAAACAAATTTTATGTTTCTAATGAGAGTCGCGAGAGTCACAGCCTGCTGTGCTGCCATCTATTATCAAATTTTGTAAGACCCCGCCCACCTCTTGAATTATCAGCCAATCATGGGTGCCGTGAGCTCACCAATTGGCTAAGTCGCAACTTCTAAATTAAAATCACTCACTCATTTTATGTCAACTGTGTCATACTGTACACAATACATTGAAATAACCACTGAACATAACTGTACTTATTTCATTAACAGCAGACCATTTTAGGTCTTGTCTTCTAGAACCACGCCGAGTCCGTCTTGTATTGTCACTCGGTGTTGTAAATATTGCATTCGGCGTAAATTCAGTTGTATTGTTGACAAAGGATGAGCTACTGTACACGTTTATAACTCATTGGAGTTCATGCCATACCCGTTCTTACCACATAAAAACTGAATTTAACGCAATTTCATTAACTAAACCTAAGTTGCTGTTGTAGAATAAACAGACACACAATAACATGTCTAATGACGTCACAGGGACATCAACATGGCGGTACTTGTTTTCACTGAGCTAAAATAAATGTTTTTTTATTTGCTTTTTCCTCCAGTTATACGGAAACAAATACACAAAGTGTGATACCATTAATCATTAAATAACACAAATTTTTAAATAAAAATAGAATTTAAAATTGGTGACTTCTCCATTTAAAAATGTGGTATTTTGGAATTTAATGAAATATTTAACTAAGCATGGCGGAAGAGCTTTTCTATAGTTCTGTTGGCAAAGTGGGAATGCATGTATCATGACAGAGATCACTCAATGGAATCTAGTGGACCTACTTTTGGAGTAATAAACTTGAAGCTGTATTTATCAGAGGTTAGGTTCATTAATGCAGTTCTCTAATAATTTTGCCTATGAGGATAGGATCCGAAGTATTTAGTAGAAGAAAGAACACGTGAGGTGAGAGGGTTTTACGGACTTTTAACAATGAGGTCTTAAGTGCTGTAGGAAAGAACACAAAAGTATAGTTTTGTGTTAAGTGGAAACTGTTGCTAAAGTTTTGAACACTATCGCAAAGTTGCCAAGAGTGTAAAAGAATATGAATTTTCACAAGTGTTCAAGTGTTTAGAAAAATTTCTGAATTTAACATTATTGAGCAAGAGACTTGTCCTCACTACAAAACAAAATTGCAATTCTTGTGGAAGCAAATAAAATCACAGACGGGAAACAACTGCTGGCCCCGTTTTAACACCAGTAGGAGAATCTTGATATTTCATTAATCCCTTTGAAACATTCTTGCAATGGAGGTAAATGATTTAGTGAAATATTGTGGCCATAGTACTGCAAAGGTATATGGCTACTGTGTTTCCCTAAAACTTTCATCCTTCATGACACCAAAGGACTTGACAAATTGTAGACACCAGGAATTAATTAAAGGAACTGAACACATATCTTGACCATAACAAAAATGTAACTGCACATATTTTGTGTTTATAAATCAGAAACAACATATACAAAGACCATTTACAAAATTATACAGGAGTTAAAAAGACCATCATGTAGAAGTAGTTAAAATATAATGAAAAGCAATAGTTGATGTGTTTGGTTTTTGACAAGAAATGTAAAATAGTTAAGATGTTTTCAAAGATGGATTTAACCTTGAATATGGCAATTAAACTAGTGTTATCATTTGAGGTGGCTCAAATAAATTACAAGTAGTAATACAGTGTTAAGTTCAAGGATGCAAGTACATGGGATTTAAAAATGAAAATAGATTCAAACCCGGAGTTAAAAGAAGCGTAGCATTGTTTGAATGTTTAAGATGTGGTGTCACTGGGTAGAAGGCACCTGTGTGTCAACACATAACTGCAGTCTTTACAGTGTCACAAGGTCGGGTATGTCAAAAGAATGTGTAAATAAGGGAAGCCACATATACTGTTCTAATATGGATAAGGCTGCAACCGAACCTGGAAAGCTGTGTAATAAGGAGTGACATTATGAAGAGGTGTACAATGTACAGATGCATGGCTATTCAACTAATCTGACAAAATTAACACTAAGTTAATAAGAAAATTTAATGCATTTTTAGATGATTCAGAATCAGTTCTGACCATAGTCAACTGTAATGCACTAGGAACATTTGTCCAGAAATAAAGGACAGACCTAAACTATGAACCTGTAATTTCAGACTAGCAGTTGTGACGTTTCGCTCTTGCATAAGTACCTGAGCTCCACTCGTCACAAATGAAGCACACCAGTCCTCCTAGACCAGTGTACTAGCTCGGGGACAACCCAGCCAAAACAGGCAAGGTTATATGTTGGAACACATCTCTTGATCGGTGATCACGTACTCCAGAATTAATTAGTAATTATTTTGTAGGTTATGTCAAACTGTAGACCAAATTTTGAATTTCCACAGTCACCGTCAGAATTTTAAAGAAAAGGTTCGTCCCAAAATAATATACTTTACTATTTTCCACTACTTCTGGTTTATTAGCCTATATTACTGTTTACATTGGTATGAAATACATTATCCCAGTCTTGGCACGGTAGATCTGATTCACAGAAAGTTATAAGCAGAAACACAGCATCTCTATATCAGGCGTTTAAATTAGGCAAGAAATTTGCACACGGTGAATACACACGCGGCGAAGAAGAACGAGTAACCATCCTGGCTCTCTGCACTTAGCGGCCTACATGCACGGGCGGAAACGAATTTAGTAGATTTAAAGGTTGTCCGAATAAAGGTTAAAGAAAAAAAACCGCGGTGCTACCCGTGCATGTTAAGTTCTTCACTCCCGAACTTTTACTTCATCAAGTTTTCTTGGGCCGCAGTCCCGCGCACGTCCGCTCTGGATCGCGTCACGACTTATTCTCCAACATGGCGGAGGCAAACATTCCAGAACGAAGGACGAAAGGGAGCCGCACGCTGTGCTCTCATTGGCTGGTTCTCAGTGGCGTGATCTTTGTCATTCGTTCCATGATCTAGAACCCTCTAGGGTACAATTATCAACTACGCATTAAATGAACAAACGGCGCCAAAACTCCCGCGGAAAAAAACTAGAACACAAAAGGAAAACAAAGCTATTGCATCCTACCAAGACCACCTGGCCATAACTATAAACATTACACCCTAACTAGAACATTCAGGAAAAATTGACTGTGTCTCTACTCTCCCTTTCCGAAACCGAAACCACTGAAAATAATCTTACAATTTTAAACATATTAGAAAAGTATGATCACATAAGACATTAATTCACCAAATAAAATAAAACCCCCTGTCCTGCAATGCTACATTACCCCCCCCCCTCCCAACTACTTGGGAAAAATCTGAAGGTTTTTTTCCAAGTAGTTTGTACCTTTTAGTACAAGTTGCCAAAGATTTGGCTGAAAGGTTCCTAAGCTCAGCCTGTAATTGTCCATTAAATAGAACCTCCAACACACTACTATTTGTTGTTCATCATTCAACATCGTCATCTAGCATTTACATAGAATTTTAACATTCAACAAAATACATCCCTGAACAAGGTCGTTACAACAATTTTCACTAACACTGTAAATACCACCTTTACACCTCTGGTTATCTGGAACCATAAAACCATACTCGTTACTTACAAGTGCCTACATTAGGGCTATTGAACCTTACACCAATTCTCAATACTTTAAACAAATTGACTTTAAATCATTTTCTTTTCATAAGTCTGATAATAGCCTCATAACATACAAATCATCAATTACTACAAATGTCCAAAGATTGTAACACTAAATCCTTTTGTTACCCTGCATGTAGTTCAAATTGCATTTAAAATAGAGTTCAAAATGTGTTCCAACCACATCAACTTATTATTACATCATGGACAAACACCTTCTCTCATATCAGTCCATTTCCAACATACGTATAATTACAATATTTATTTTAATCCCTTAAAGACAAATCTGTGTTCTCTATTATACTAGAGGATCCATTAAACCAATGTTACAATATAAATCCTTTTACATTATAGTACCTTGAACTGGACCCAACACAATACATTACTTCCACAACATATTACTACAACTTGGGTTTTTACTATTGAAATAGTTACCCTGCTTCCTCATTTACTAACCTTCAAGAATTCACATATAATATTATACCAAAACACAATAATAACAGTATAAGTACATTCAACATTTCTCAGGCCATTCTCAGCAACTAAAGAAAACACTCAAAACTTAAATTATATTTTGTAAACATTGCTGTGTCCAAACAGCTGATCACTCTCTGAAACTGGGTCAGACTACTGCCTGGCCACAATACATAAAAACATTAGTTACAATACTTTTACAAATTTGGTCACTAATAAAATTATTTTACAAATTCTGGCTAAACCATTCACCCTTACAGACTACCCTAATATCATCGCAACATATTCAACTGCGTAATTTTGATTCCAAAACATTACTTTGTATTACTTCATATCCTACAAAATGCTCTTTTTCTTTATAGTCTTTCTCTTGGGTCTATGTTCCCAATATTAAAAAAACAACTTGAAAGTGATTACTATTAAGCAGATAAAATCTGTTATTATTGATATGTAACTGGGCTGGCAGGTTCTTGCAGAACACACATAACCGCAATGCCAAACAATTACTTAAATGTTCTTGTCAGCAACACTGATCACTAACGCAACATTATAAATACAGAATGCACCCAAAATGCAATATTACAAAACTTCACAAAGAGTAACACATCAATTACTTCAAACAACTTAAATCATTTACTGTATTTTTAACTCTCTTATCATCGCTCCATCATAAGTTAAACAATAAAAAATAGTCTAGGTTGGGCCTCCTCCTACCTACATATTACATTACATTAAAATGGCCACCCTCAGGTGCCGAAAAACTGGTTCTATGTGTGTCCATTGGTCAACAGCGGGACACTTGCTCTTCTTAGCTCATAGAACAAATATTACCTATTTGCCAATACATGGCTACAAAAACAGATTCAACCCAAGCCAGCTACTTTCAAAACAATTTGCTCATATTTACTTAGTTAAACAATATCAAATTCTCATCAACTCTCCCAGTAACAACTCCCAACCTTAATGATAAGTGCTCAAAGAGTTTTCATATCCTCTGTAAATGTAAGCAAACAAAATACTCAGGCGTGGTCCTACCTGGCAACCATCATCCATGAGCGTAAACAATGTCATTAGCACAACAAACTTATCAGAACATCAATAAAATTAAGAAAGAAAAAATACTTGAAATATTACAATTACCATGTGTAAGTGTTGTGAAGAAGACAAAATGTATCATGAAAGGCAGTACAAGTATCACGCAATTGCGGCATGTGTGCACTAACAATTCCTACAGCCAGTCACACTTAGCTTTGACTTTGGAACATTAATAAAATACAATGAAAACTTCAACAAGCATAATAAATTCACTACCACCAATTCATCATAAAACCATTCAGTTATACAAGTGTCAAATTAACTTTTATCAAAATTTGTCTGGCACTGACCAATTCTTAAAAAAAATATTTTAACATACAATAAATTTGTTATAATCCACAATACACAGTAGTATTCCTTACTTTTATACCGTTGACATTTTCATTACCAATTATCATCTGTTGCACCAAATAGAAAATCTAATTTTTTTCAAATAAATATGTTCCCCTGAACATATGATAGTTTATGAAAACAATAAATCTTAAAATTTACTTTATCTTAATGTGCACATTATTGTCCTGCTATAATGCAGCCTCATAGGCTTGCATTTTCTTATGCCCCTTGATTACAGAATCTAATACGTACCAACAATTTCTTCCTGTATTTGTAGCCCTTCGGCACAACCCTAACCACATTCTTAGCACTACTCACTTTCCACCTCTTCCTGCACACCTTCCCTAACCTTAGTACCTTTCTGATCAACTCAGCAAACTTTAAGTTCCTCTTTCTACATTTCCCTTTCCCACACATGACCCTTGGTCCCATTTCTCTTCTTGCACAGTTTCCCTTCCAAATAAACCCACGCCTGGGTCTCGAGACAAGACTGTTTTCAATTTTCTGGTTACCTTTTCCCCCGTCTGTACCTCAGTACATTTCTGACCCCCCCTCCTATTCCTTAAATCATAGTTACAGACAACATTCTCATTACACAAACATTCCAACACTTGTATCATTTTCTTCTCTCCCTTGCTTACATAATTTCTGCATGTTAGTCTCCTGCAGTGAATTCTTCCCCTTGATGAAGTCATATTTTTACCTGAATTTTTTACATCCTCAATAGTGTTTACTTCTCTGTTATCTGGTTTTTGACACACGCTATCACTATTTGTTTGGTTTTTTACACCCCTTCTTCCATCATTTACCCTGTTTGTTACATCTCGTGTAATTTCCTCAAATTTTTCATTCACTTGATTTTTCACGTCCTTCAGCACATGTACTCCTGATCGGATACTACCCTGGATTTCTGCTAATTGTTGTTTGAATTTTGTTTGCAACGTATCAAATTATTTACTCTGTTCATTTACTTCTGTTTGGATACTCCTCTGCGAATTTGTTATTTTTGCCACCTCTGCTAGGATAGCCCTCATCATTGATTCTAATTTTGAATTATCTGCATTATCTTTGGGAAAACCCCTAAGTTCTTGCTCTTCGTCTGACATACTGACAATGCTATATTCTAACATTACACCGAACAACAATGCTTACAAACACAATCTAAAAAAAAAACATTTCTCGCCACACTTCAAATGTTTTCCTACATGGCCCTTGCATTTTTAATAACTGTAACACTGTTCTTAATAAAATACTTTGTTTAACTTGCTGTTCACGGCATGTTGCTCCCTCGTTGTCACGTTCCTCTTACCCGGGTCGTTGGTTCTTCCATAGGCCAGCAGACTGCCTCGTCCTCGGCACCCTCTCACGTCGTCCGCGTCGAGTTGATATCTGGGAACCAGCTGCTCGCCCCACTTGGGCAGCCAATTGTGACGTTTCGCTCTTGCATAAGCACCTGAGCTCCACTCGTCACAAATGGAGCACACCAGTCCTCCTAGACCAGTGTACTAGCTCGGGGATAACCCAGCCAAAACAGCCAATGGAGTATGTCCATACAAACAAATCTAGTCAAGCAAGGTTATATGTTGGAACACATCTCTTGAACGGTGGTCACGTACTCCAAAATTTATTAGTAATTTTTTTGTAGGTTTTGTCACACTGTAGACCAAATTTTGAATTTCCACAGTCACCGTCAGAATTTTAAAGAAAAGGTTCGTCCCAAAATAATATACTTTACTATTTTCCACTATTTCTGGTTTATTAGCCTATATTACTGTTTACATCGGTACGAAATACATTATCCCAGTCTTGGCATGGTAGATCCGATTCACAGAAAGTTATAAGCAGAAACACAGCATCTCTATATCAGGCGTTTAAATTAGGCAAGAAATTTGCACACGGTGAATACACACACGGCGAAGAAGAACGAGTAACCATCCTGGCTCTCTGCACTTAGCGGCCTACATGCACGGGCGGAAACGAATTTAGTAGATTTAAAGGTTGTCCGAAAGAAAGTTAAAGAAAAAAACCGCGGTGCTACCCGTGCATGTTAAGTTCTTCACTCCCGAACTTTTACTTCATCAAGTTTTCTTGGGCCGCAGTCCCGCGCACGTCCGCTCTGGATCGCGTCACGACTTATTCTCCAACATGGCGGAGGCAAACATTCCAGAACGAAGGACGAAAGGGAGCCACACGCTGTGCTCTTATTGGCTGGTTCTCAGTGGCGTGACCTTTGTCATTCGTTCCATGATCTAGAACCCTCTAGGGCACAATTATCAACTACGCATTAAATGAACAAACGGCGCCAAAACTCCCGCGGAAAAAAAACTAGAACACAAAAGGAAAACAAAGCTATTGCCTCCTACCAAGGCCACCTGGCCATAACTATAAACATTACACCCTAACTGGAACATTCAGGAAAAAATGACTGTGTCTCTACTCTCCCTTTCCGAAACCGAAACCACTGACAATAATCTTACAATTTTAAACATATTAGAAAAGTATGATCTCATAAGACATTAACTCACCAAATAAAATAAAACCCCGTGTCCTGCAATGCTACACAGTGTATAGACATGCAGGTTATTTTGAAAAGGAAAGTTTTAAGTTAAAGAATTTGTTGTAGTTGACTCAACTGAATTGAACCTGTTAGAATAATTTGATTTGCATGTTATGGGAAATCTGTGCAAGAAATATATGCTGTCAATATCAATGAACAGTCTCATAACATTATACAATCATACACGCCAATGTTTTAGTAGAAAGGATTGTTAATGTTGCTTCAAGTAACACATCTGTACATCAATATTTAACACAAGTTTAAAAAGTAAGATCTGTGGCCATATCATTACAAAACAAGGTAACTGAAACTTTGGATAAGGTATGGAAAAGGGAGTTTTGGAGCCTACAAATTATTCAAGTTGAGCAAAACCAGACGTACAAGTGCTGAAAAGAGACGGTAATATTTCAATTTGTGCAGACAGCAACAGCAATAAAATAAATGAGTTTGTTAAACCAAATGCATACTCTCTTCCCATAGTAAAGGAACTTTAGGTTACTAATGCTGAAGGAGAAATTCTAATACTCGGTTCTTCAAAGAAATTAATGCATGTCAAACCACTACCTCAGGGTCTTTCAGTTGCATCAAGAGTATTACAGAACCTTATTGAATAGCTCCTGTCAGGAATTTAAGGGGCCACAGAGATTTTGGGTGACAGTCATTTCAAGGTCAGTTTGGGAGAGAAAAAAATTCAGTGAGTTGTGGAAATCTGCCATAGTTTTATACCATGAAAGAAAGATGTGCTACAAGATTCTGTTACAGAAAAGTGGTGTTCTGATGTGACATGTCGATCAGCTGAGGGTAGGTGCCAAGAAAAGCAAAACCCTCTTACACAGGCTGAACAATGACGATAAGTACCAGGGTCAATGACTCATTCTGGTGTCAAGACAAGAACCGAAGACTTCCAAGTGCTTCTAAAAATTGAACGAAGAGTGCCCTAAGTAAAGCAGAAGTAAATGAAGAGCAAATTTATGGTTTCCCTAGTACAAAGGAGGATGAGCCACAGAAACCTCTCTCGTGCACCACAGCAAAAAGCTGGCAGGAAAAGTTCTTCACAGTTTTTTAGGACATACGCCTTTGATATTCATAATACGAACCCATTGCAAGAAACATTCAAATATCACGAAGTTCCTCAGATGATACAGTTATTGCCTAGGAACACAGAACAGCATCAAGTACAGAGACACTGTGTAAAGAATTAAATTTTCAAGGGCACATGCAATTTTCTTTTATGGTTGCATATTGAACAGTGCCTAGTTAGGTGAATAACAACAGTAGTAGGTACGAGATAACACATAATGCAATTGGTTATCAATTTTGGTTGCCTTCAGCAGTTGAGGGTAAATGCAGTGTTTTGTTATTTAGTAAAATACTAAGTTAAGAGTAGCAGTACCGTTTTCATTTTGTTCCGCCGACGAAGTGAGAATGTACGTGTTATGGTGGAGTGAATCCGAATGCAATGAAGTGGATCCATTCTTAGCAAAATATAAGTGATGCTGCATTTATTAGAAGTTGATTTTATTAATGCAGTTATGTAGTAAAACATCTGCTAAAATATATGACAACATCAAAACAAAGCTGTAAATTAGCCAGTACCTTGTCTACATAAGCAGTGTAATATTATGATGGGAGCCATACAGATTCTGCAACAGTAAGGAAGACTAATATATATACTAGAACATTTTTGAAAACAGACTCTGAGTTCAGGTAAAAAAAAAAATATCAAGCTGCGTCCATGTGCTAATAAACAGAAAATTGAAAAATCAAGGAATTTAAGAGTAGCAAACCTTTAAGATTCTTCGCTAAATGGCATCAACTAAAATTCCAACCCTGACACAATAATGTGGAGGGAATCAAAGCAATAAACATTCCAGTTTTCGAGGTCCCTGGACAGCTCACAACTTACCTATACCTCACTATGTGTGCAGTCATGGTATGTTGTGAGTTTAACTCGAAATAAAATAATTTGCCATATTCAAAGCAAGCAATCAGTCTCGCATATGAAAACTAACTACCCCACTCATACAGACTAATCTGCTTCTTCGTTGCTAAAGACCAGTGATTTTGTAACAAACAAGGTTAGAAAACTACATTGTATTGCACTGTGCTCCAACAGACCAGCTATTTGTTTATTTCTACATTTATGTAAAGTAAGTACAAGTAGGTATGTATGTAAATATAGATGTGTTTTTGTGTGTGTGCTGAATGTATCTAAATTTGACCCACAAAGTTCGGCAGATATCTCTTCACGAAAAAAATAACCATAAAACATACAGGACGCCTAGTACCTAAAATTAATATAAAAGGTGCAATAAGCCCTTCAAAATTACATTCTAAAAATGTATTTTCTAAAAATATTGTAAAGTAAGAAAGAAAATATGACACACTCAGAACATGGTTTGATGACACAGAGAGCTTCAGTCTCATAGCAAATGCTCGGTAGAAACTTCCAACTTAATAAAAATAACAAGGATAACTACCCTCATATTGCCTGTTACTTTTGTACTATCTGGATATTGAGCTGCTTGAAGACCATTTACTGAGCAGCATGACATGGATAGCAAAATTTGTCCTCTTGTATCAAGTGCATATGACACACAGTTTTTGTTCAAAATGAACTTAAAGATGGTATGGTAGAATAGTGCATACAACATAAATACAGAGTTAAAAGAGTGCTTTCTTGCCCATGTACCAGGTAATTATGAATGAACCTGTTCGAGTAAACCAAAACGGAATTATTGTGTATACACTATAATTCACACAGTTTTTAAGTACCTACTCAAAGTTTTAATTTCCAAATGTTTACTGAAGTGTGTTAAAACACCTGACAGGTGGGCAATACACACAACTCCCAATAACTAATGGTTGTGCATATCGATAAGGCAACTTACCAGTAGGAAAGTTAACATCTATGTACACACAATCTGTGTGCAATTTCCATCAATGGAGACTCGATAGTAAGGAATTTAATAACACTTTTGAATTGTGAGCAGGAAAAGAACATATTACGCTTCAGTTATGTGTCTGATAAACAATGCATAGTAATAATTGACTCTGGTATTATAAAAACAATACTGATACCTACTACAATTATCACATTCCTATCCAGTGCAAGAATCAACATTTGGGTTTGGTAGGTATGGACAAGATGTGCATTGAAAATTGAATACATGTGTTAGTTACTGTTGTCAACTAGTTACATGAGGCTCCTGCAAGCCAGCAGTCAGACTGTTAGTGTGTTTGCCTATCACCAAGGAGATTCAGATAAAATCTCATTCTAGGTCACCTGTATTTTTGCAGGAGGGAATTGTACTTGAAAGTCGTATTTGGTTGGTGGGTCCATACACGTTACTTGTTTGCTTAAATGCTGATTGGTACTGTATCTTTTGCAAGAGCCTTTGTTGTCACACCGCTAAAAACTAATCAATTCGGCTACATAAACGACTGAAGATACATAAAGTATGACAAGTAAATACGCCAAAGACCCTCCACTTGATGAAGGAGTGTGACGTATGGTGATTTACTTGGTAGGCTCTTATGACAAAGTGGCAATTAATCCTTCAAACACTTTATGATTACGGTCTTTGCACAACCCTGTTGTGACAGTATTAGTGAATATATTTGGACGGCTTTTAACCAGCTGGTACCAAGATATAATATGAGGTACATGGAGGGCAAATGGAGGCAGGAGAGGAGAGATATCAGAGGAAACAAACTGAACAATGACATCTTCTATGCACATTTCCCTCCTGTAAAAATACAGGTGACCTAGCCAGGGATTTAATCTAGAACTCCTTGGTGAGAGATGGGCACACTAACCATTTTTCCCCAGAGGCCCCTGGGTTGTGATTGCAAACTGTACCTGCTGATCAAAAAGATCTTACTTGTAGGAGCCTCCTGTAACTAGTAGACAACAATTGTTTATTCACATAGTAAATTTTCAATGTACACTTAATTTATGATGATCACCAAACCCACACAGTGCAAGTCTTACACAGGAGACGAATCTGATAACTGTAGTAGGTCTGGACATTGATATGGTAGCACATGAATCAATTATTATTGTAAAATCTTCAATATTTCACATAATACTGTAACATCATCAGTTCTCTTTATATTCATGCTTCTGCAATCTTGAATATCCATTAATGGAAGTGCACATAGATCCTACATTCATAGATGTGTAATTTCCTACTGTTTTATATTACTGTATTTCACACAACTTCTCAACAACTGTTACTTATACCTCTGTCTTTTACTTTGCCTCACTAATATCCGTAACCATTACATCTTGGGAGTTGAGTGTGTTGCCCACCAGTCAGGTTTTTAACACATAAAGTATTTGTTTTGAAAATTAAAACCTTTTTTTAGTTGGTACTCAACAGTGGAGGTTATCATGATCCCATGAAATTTCAATTATTGTTAATTGCAACATGCATATTCACATTCCCCTGATACCTAGGTCAGAATGCATGGCTATCACTCTGTGCTTACAGTTACATGCTACGACAGTTACTTCAAGTTTGTTTAGAATTAAAACTTTGCATCCTACATACTTACAACAAGAGGACCAATTTTATGAAGAATGTCATGCTACCTTTGTAAATCGTCTTCATATATCTCAATAGCCAGACAGTACAGAAGTTGTATGCAATTTGAGGCTAGCCGCCCTGTTATTTACAATAAGGTGGTAGTTATTTATGACCATCAGCTTTGGGTTTGAAGATCTCGGTAACATTAAATCATGTTCTGAGTTATGTCATTTTATGTTTCTTACTTAATGATATTTTGAGGAAATAAAGTTTTAAAACTCAATTTTCAGATACTTATTTCTCCCTTAATATTCAGTTCCGGTATTTAGTGCCATACATCATATGTTCTCATTTTTTCATGACGATATTTCAGCTAAATTTGTCAGTCGAAATAAGATACATCATGTATATACAGTGAACCCTCGATAACTCGGACTTAAAGGGGAAGAAGCTATCCGAGTTTTGATTTGTCCGTGTTATCGAGTGGCATCCGGGGAGGTGAGGTAATCAGTCATTAATCACAAGAAATGCGAAGAAATTAGTACGCTATCATTTCTACAAGCAAAAGCGGCTGCAATAAATACTGTTTTGTACGTAATTATCATATCAAGTTACGGGAGCGTGCAGTGGGAAAATTAACGCTAATGTGGAGGAATATAAAAGAATGTCAAACAATGTGGGCACTCAGATCTTCATTTTTTATGCTACTTCTAGCTGATCCTTTTTTTATCTCTATGCTAGAAGCTGGCACCAACGCATCCTTCTATCACACAAAAGTTTTTGTCTGGCTGGCGACAGCCAATGTGCGTGCACATGTGAGAGAGATAAGAAATTATCATTGGAGATAAGCTAGGGAAGTTGCGAGCAGAAGTAGTCAAGGTCAACTGGTACAGTCTTATCACAACAGCAATACAAACACGGCACATGTCCACACGCATCTCACACAAGATGTTTACATTGAAAAAAACCTTACATCTGTATGTCACAGCGTAGAGGCAGCAGCCAGCTGCTAGCATGATAGTTATTCTATCCTCCTACAGAGTTCCAAAGGTACAAAAATTATTTTCCTCGTATACACAAATAAAAATGGTACTGTAATTAAAAATCCTTCTCGGTCACTGTACAGACATATGTGAACACATTTTAACACTACGAATTTTAAAATTTAATTTTATGTATGTAAGTTGCATCATAGAACACGTAATTTACAGTCTTATTCTTACACAAATTGTCATATTATAAAGCAATAAAATTTTAATCATGTTCTACAGAGTTAAATGGTAGTAAAAAGAACCAAAAGCAAAGCACAAAAATTTTAAAAACAGTGCATTTAAGACCATGAATTGCAATGTATTGGACAACTGTCTAAATTACTGTTTTGCTTAGTTAAATGTGCTTTGTTTTCAGCTGTGTCTTGCAGTTCTACACCTCTCACAACAACCACTCTTGATCTCAACTGAATGTACCATCTGTTTACCGTCTGCTCCAGATTTGTATCATTCAATCATTTCAAGTGTTTCTACAAGAAACAGTTTTTCCCAGGGTCATATTATTAAAATATCTCTTCTTTTTATTTGCAGTGATAATACTGTGCACTTGTAGGCATCCACACTTCGGACATGTTGGTTGCGCTGTCACAGCTCTCACCACGGCAACGGACATCAATGACGTCGTTATTAGAACATACACTTTTAAATACATTTCACATCAACAGTCAAGGTTTATTAGGAACTTTATAAAAGACCATTCATCTTAAATAATAACTCTAATCTTTAATTTTTTTATTCAAACATGAGAATGTGAGGCCCGGGACAAATTTTCCTTTTGCCCCCCCCCCCCTTTTCTTTCTTTATCCCATCAAACTGACTAAGTCACGATTTTTGCTACATCACGCAGGCTTCCATAGCGTAGTCAGGCGTCGGTGTACTGTGCGAGAGGCTTTGGGTCTTTGGGTTTGAATCCCAGCTCGGGCATGGACGTTGTGTTGTTCTTTCACCACCCACATCGGCTCTTGAAAACATCGTTGTTAAAGGGGCGTAAAACCCTCTCACCAATTTTTCTACATCGCAATACGAAACAATGATTTTTAAATTTTCTTTTTTATTGTCTAGAACAACTTGTTTTCCAACCCTGAATTAATTGCACATACCAAAACAAAATAATTTTCCATTTATGTGTCATTGTAACCCGTAGTTACAGTCATTTCACAAGCACCACACTGAAATGTTTGTTTACGACACACGTGCGTGCCTGGCTCGCAGGGCGAAGAGGGAGGAAAGATAAAGAAGTGAGAGGTCAGCCTGCTGCGTTGCATCTATACTCGCGTGTCGCGCGCCTCGCTAGCAACATTTTACCACACGGAACTTGCCAGATATTTACTGTGGGATTATTAAAGGCTAAGTAGCGATGGACGTCTAAGTTATAAAGTTTAATACTGTTATAAAATATAATGTGATGAATTTAAATCCAGCAGAAACGATTTTTGTATGTCTTTTAACCACAAATAATTAGTTAAAAATTATTATAAATTTTTTTTAAATTCAGTCCGAGTTATCCAAAGTCCGGAACATCGAGGTTTGAGTTATCGAGGGTTCACTATACATACAAAAACACACACGTGTATTAGTATTAATAAATCATAGTTTTATATATTTTTTTAAATACTAAACGCCAAATCTCATTCAAACTTATCATTTTGATGTTTGTTAATTTAACAAACACATAGACTTTTACTTTCAGCACAGTTGTAACTAAGGGACCACTTGACATCCTAAAAATCACCACTCTTCCAAATATTACTTCTAATGTAATAGGATGGTAGATGGGTTCGTAGGTATACCTCCACTACACTGCATGCTTGTATATGTAGGTAGGTACCTCGCAGCAGAAGCCAGTGTTGAGTTAGTGTTCTGAGGGGGAGGACTTGTATCACTCTGCACTCTGCTCTCTGCGACCTTGAGTGTTGACCACGAGAGCTGAATGTTTACCCCCCTCCCCGCACCCTGGCTAGCCTGGCTCCTTGCTACAATGTTGCAGAGTGTACTAGTAACTACATCTCATAGAGCCAGTCTGGCTAAATTCCTAGAGTTTTGTGCATGGCGCGAAAGGGTGGACTTCTCTAGCAAGCATACATCTTGCACAACCATCACAACTTGAAAACTAAACACACTGCCAATTAACCATATAGACGAATCACGTCAAAATTTTTACACCACATCCCTGAAGAGTTCTGTCGATGACGGTATGTGTTAATTTTCCAAACTACTATTGGTTAGTTTGTTTATTTTATGGTATGCAGTAGACTTTCAATATGAAAATGCAGAACAAAATACTGTAATTGAGAAACTTTTTTGTTTTTTAACAGATGGGAAGGGGGGAGCGTATTCATTAACGAAATGAAGAGGAAACTGCAAGCTGAATGCACACACACACACACTTCAGTTTTTAAGCAACTTAGTTTACACAGTATTTTACACCCTTATTATATGCAAAAAAGATGGATGTCACAGGATTTCTTAAAACAGTTTTGTATGATTACAGTTTGTTAAGTCACTTGGGGAGACGAAACGGTCATGCAAACTGTGATGCAAAATTTATATCACTTACTATAAAAAATTAATTAGATGCCCTTACACATTGAACAAGTTCAAAATACACCATATACACTCAGCAGCCTTTAAAATTTAAAACTCGTAAGAAAAATAACACTCCTTCACATTTATAGTAAAAATGTAAATGACCCACAATGACCACAAATAATTAAATTATAAACCATTAATATTTACAAAAGAATCTATTAAAAAACTTGTCAATCTTAAAAAATGTTTTTTTAGAAAAATTGTCAAAGCCATTGACTGCATTTCATAATCAAAATACACAGACACACTTGCGTGGCGGAAAATTTCAATAGAACCGCTTTCTCGATAAAACCTAGTGCACATGGGGATGTCTTCCGTCACGGTGAACCGGTACGGGAGCACATCGCACCGCCCGAACCTTCGCGTGATCACGTCTCTAAACTGATCCAATAACTGCTACATGTATTGCGCCCGCGACGCATCAGAGATAGCCATCCGGCCGCAAGACGCGGGGGAAAGGAAACCCCAGTCACCAACCGACACGGCGTCTGCGTAGAAAACTTAAAGATCGCACACCTACCAGGGACATCAACCACCACACGGACGTGACTCAAAAAATCTAAACCAAGGACGACATTGGCAACCAGGTTATTTAAAATCCAGAACCGATACATCCATGAAAACCGAGCAATCTTATTAAAGTGCAGCACCACAGACCGTGAGAACCGCACCACCTCACCATTCGTGACACAGATAGAAAGACCATGCGCATCACTAACCCTTGACTGTAACTGAAGGTTCAAACCCAATAACAGATCCAGAAAAATTGCTCGCACAAGCGAGTGAGCAGTCCCGGTATCGACCAGTGTGCCCCGCCGCTCGGTAAAACACTTCCATAAGACATAATAATCCATTCACATGTGAAAGTTCTTATACGCACCTTCTGCCACGCGGCCACAAAAGGCATCAGTCAGTTTCCCTCACATTCAGACCGAACATGGCCAGCACGCACAAATTGAAAACAAACTCTACTGCCCAACTCCACTCTCGGTTGGGGACAGCGCAGAGTAAAATGGCCATATTGCGCGCAATTAATACAACAGGGACGCTACCTCCTTCTGCACGACAGGGTCACTACCATCCTGCGTCACTACAGCGACACGCAGGCTCCCGCGCGCCGAACCACCAGGTGCCACTTCTAACCCATTGAACTGCGGCAACTGAACTTGAATAGGGGGAGTTGGTACAGGAACAGGGAAGCACTACACGTATTCACGGTCTAACGTCAGCTCGCGCTCTATGCCCAGGGCAATGGAAAACAGCTGCTCAAAAGTGGCAGGGCGGAAATTTTCCACTTTACGCAACCGCACCACAGGATTTAAATGATCCACTATGCTAGCTATGAATTTCTCCTCACACCTGGTCAAATTAACCGCCTGCGCACACAACCATCGTAAGCGTGTTACACATCGATACAAGAATGCTCAACACAGACATCGAGAAACTAATGCTACCCTTGTCTTACAAGTTACAAAACTGACTGATGCAGCCTTTTCTCCGCAGATCATGGATTAAACTTAAATCGAAATAATTTTAATAGTTTCACACGTGTGAATGTAAATATATTTATTACGATTCCGACACATAATAATGATGCGACTTGTTCACTAGTTCATGCGTCACCTTGGTACTGAATCAGTATGTTCTACAGACCTTGCTCATTCCATTAAATGCTGTACCGCTGAAAAGAAAACATTATGAGCAACTTATAACCGAAAACTCTCAAAATTTTGACATTTAAGGTTTATATTATGAAAACTATAATGCACATATTTACGACACATGTGGTTTGGTACCCCCATTTTTTTGTGGGGCAAAATCTTGTTGCAGATGGTAAATGTAGGATAGATGCCCTCTAAGGGAAAAGATTGTTACAAAATCACAAACTAAGGGGGATTATTTTATTTTTAATGCCTTCAAAATTCTTTAAAATTATAGGTACAGTATTCAGTATTGTATTAAGCTTCTCAAAAATGGTAATACAGTAATTATATAAACATATCACATCCCCAGAACAAGACTATCGTAACTCAAAAATTTAATATATTGACGTATGTTCAGTAGTGAACTGTACTAATTTTAATATATTTCATGCAAGTGTATTGCAAGTCCACACTCTTGTAGTTTATATACTATTAGTGTAGCAATTGTTTTGCACTGCTGCAAACAGAAAGTCTAGTAAATGAAAGACTATCACATATTGACTTAAGATACTTTTACATTGAAATTTCCCGATATATTTTTGTGCTAGACTATCGGAAGTCTAATTATGACAGTCTTGCTCTTTTATGTAGTACTTTTTTTTTTCTTAATGAAAAGGGGTTGAACAGGAATTGTTTAACTTTATAGTATGTACTTGAGCTATGGAAAACAGCATTTTCTGTGTACGAGTGTGTTGTAATGTAATTTTTTCCAAAGATTTTATTATAAATCAGCCTGTTTTTGTGGTTGTTTTGTTTGAAGGTTTGTTTTGAACTCTGGCAAGTATGTGTTAGTTGCTTCATAGTTTTCATATTGAAAATGATTTCAAAGGATCATCGTTTAGTCAATCTTGCTTTGCCACAAATTAACCATGATTATTGTGAGCAATCTTTTACAAAAAAAAATGCTACAGTGAACACAAGTTCATCTTCCTTTCAATGCAGCCAGACAACCATTGTTCACTACGAAACTAAAAAAAGACACTTCATCATCGACAGAAGAAATAACACAAAGTGTAATAAAGGTATGTGCTGTAAAATCACTTGAAAGCAATATTCTTTGTCTAAACATACTTAAAATTGCAACAATAGCAAGTAGTATTTTATTCAGTCTTACACATTATTCTCACATTGTATTTTTGGAAGTGACATGGTTGTTTATCATGCAGTGTCAGAATGCTTTTTCAGTTAACGTAAGCATTATATTACTGAATTGAAATTCAGTTAGTATTATGCAATTTGTTTCAGGGTGACAACGGTGCGAGTGTGTCCTTTTCCACCCACCCAAAAGTATTCTGACTCTCCCATAATTGTCCCGCAACCCCACAGTGTGTATGCAAGCCAAATCATTCAGTGCAAAGTGTATTGTGTATCAAACAGCAGTGTGCAGTATGTGCCAAAGGCCATTAAGGTTACCAAGTTCGCTATGTTTACTTTCATGTTTTCAGCAGACATTAAAAAATGCATCATTCAATATCAGCAAAAAAAGTAACGCAATTTATTATGTAATTTAATGTGTACCATTTTCATAAAATATTAATATTAATATTTCACACGCACGAGGTACCGGAAGTGTGTAAACCCCGTAGCGAGGCAAGGAGCCCCTAGCGGCTGCCTTCCTCGTGGCAGTTCGTCATCGTCTTCTGGAGAAGGTAAGACGCCTGTCCTTGTGCTCATAATTTTTTGTTTCACTGATTGTTAGTTTTCCATAGTCTCGTTAGTATACCGGTTCACCTTTGCTTAGCACACGTTACCAGATATTCACCATTGCATTGCGCATCCGCTTAACCTAATAATTCTGACCATTTTTGGTATTTTTTAACTTAAACACCACGTCGGCATCACCACCGCCACGTGGTTAGGGACTTTTGTATCAGGAGACATCAGCACTCATCCTTCACCATAGGAGGTTCGTTTTGGTATTGTTTTATTCAGCATAATTTTGCACACGCGTTGCTAGGGTTATTTTGTATTTGTGTAACATTTTAAGGGCATAATTCACGTTTTTGTGACCGACCATGTGCAGGTTATGACACCGCCATTGTGTTCAGCATACATGTGAGCAGTACGTTGTACATTTATTTCATTATCACGCACTCACGCAATTCATCTCGTTGAGAGCATCACTCTGTGTGCAGCGTGTTACGTGCCATTCACCCCACCACCGGCCTAGCATAGCTTGCCACAGTTTTCGCACTGTACCGCTAACATCACTTGTAGAGCCCTACCACACGACAACGTGCACGGGAACGGCTGCCTTGTGACACGTTAGTTAGGCACGTGCTCACCGCAACTTAACTCTCTACGCCAGCTTCCAAGCGAACCTGACGGTCCATCATAGTGGCCACCAGCCCCTCGCTGCTTAAGGAGGTGAACCTTCTGGTGTCGTAGACTCACCTTTCGTACATCAGCTTCACACTGATAACTCACCAACCACGTGCGATATACCAGCCGGTCGTAGTCACTACGCAAAGTTCACTATCACGTGCACTATCGTGTGCTTTAGGGTTATTGTTACAACAAGGGACGCATCACTACGTTTACCTCACTGCGTGCGTAATTCAGACATTATTTTGGCACTGTGTAACATAAGCGTAATAAATCATCTGTAAGTGAAATACTGTTTACATAATTTCTAGACACCTAGTATTGCCAGTGTAAGCAACGTAAGTTATCAAGCGTACTTGGGGCCAACATCCAGTAAGTGTGTAGTCCGTTTATAGTCAGTGTCATATGTGTTAATCCATTCACGTGCGTTCACCACTCAACCACTCATATCGACCCGTCGGGTGGGATACCGAACACACCGAACAAACCACACCCTGAGGCCTAAGAGTCTCGAATTGCAGTACCTGGGGAGTATTGCTGGCGCCCTTCACTAATATCAACAGCGTAGTTCGCTATCCCGATCCCACCCGCCGAGTGCGTTAAGGGTGATAACACTGAACAACAGAATGAATGTTTACTATCCTGATATCACTGCTATAGAAAATGTTCCAAATAATGCCAGTAACATTTATCAGGAAATAATTTATACTTTATTGGAAAAAGTGAAAGTGATAAAAAGTAAAGATAGTCCTGATACTAATTTTGAAAATGTTACAGAATAAAATGTTTACACAGTAAATAAAACATATGTTGAATAAACTGCTACTTTTGGGATGAGACTACCGCAAAAAGAGGAGCTAATGAAATAGGCACCTGTATTTACCTAACCTCAGAGAAAATTGCCTAAACGAAAGAGTTATATTTTATTTTGATAACTGCGCTGGGCAAAACAAGAATAAGTTATTTTCATCACTACTCCTTTTTACAGTTGCAACAGAAAATATCCCAACTATCACACATAAATATCTCATAACTTGTCACTCCCAACATTAAGGCAATAACATGCATTCATGTATTGAGAAAGAAAATAAAAGAGTTTTAAGTGGAATCCCTATCTATGCTCCTGAGCAGTGTGTTCCAGTCTAATATTTAGCGAAGAAACCTGGAGAGCACAACAAAGTAACACAACTATAGACTGAATACATCAAAGACATAAAAACCCTGCCATCAAAGGTAGGAAATAATTTCACTTTGACTGTGGACAACCAAAAAAGGCAATGGAATGAAATTAAAGTTATGGCATACAGAAAGCAGAAACCACTCAGTATTTTCGTCAAAACCAGTTTCTCCGACACAGAATTTGAGGAGATAAATGTGTGTGGTCGTCCGAGAGGTGGTCAACCAAAGAGAGTATGTATTTCCTTCAAATATTCAACAAGCTACAGAGTCCCTCCAACGATTGATGAAAATAAGAAAAAAGGTCTTGTAAGCCTTTGTGATGGCATGTTAATCAAGAGACAGTACACAAATATGATCTGAAAGCGAGAGTGCCTCGTACAGCGAATAAAATAGCAGACAAACTTTAACTACTGCAGCTGTATTGACATTACTGCCAGGAAGAATGTTTTCGCCCTTAATTTTAATGCATTAAAAAAAGCAGTTTTTAACAGCAAATTCAGTTTTAGTGACAGTGACTTCGTTAGATAATTCAGTAAGGAAATGATTTTCTTCAAAAATCTTTGAAAGTCAACTGTCTGAATTAGATAGTAAAGGATTAGGGAAACTATAAACAGCAAATGTGTGAATAACGTATGTAAATCTGAAGTGCAGCTGCGATGATAGTGAGAACTTTTTTAAATGTAATATTAGGGCATAATAACTTCTGCAGTTTTTAAGTAATTTACAGTTCAGTTCTACATAAAATAGAAGATTAAAAACTGAATTTTCTTCAAGTTTGTACTGTAAATCTTAAAGAACAGAATTTTCTTAAAGCTGTAATGCGATACTTAAAAATTATTGTATTTGAAAATAATATATCAGTATTATTTTTGACAGGCAGCAAATGCCAGTGTTAGCTGTTTTTATTAAAAAAAATTATTATTTGCACCATTTTATTAAAGTTAACATAGTACTGTAACACAAAATAAATGTAACTTTTGACAATGTAATAGTATCTTAACTCAAAATTAAGATGTTTTTATTAAAATAACACAACTAATTTTTTCTTCATTTTCTTTATTGTACTTAATAGTACCATAAAAACCTTTTTTGTAAAACAAATTGCAGGCTGTAACTTTTTTGTCCAATCTGTGATTTACTAGGTAACACCAAAACTTTAAATCAATTTTCCCCCAAAATTTTTTTTTTAGCTACGACAGTCTTGTTCTAGGATTGCGATATGTACTTTGGCCATATATCACCTGCTATTGGTGATGTGCCCAACCTTCTGTGGGAGATGCTCCACAGTGAAATTTTTACTACAAATGCACTATATTATGACAAATCAGTCTTGTAGAAACCATTTACTCAATTAAGTCGTTAGGCATAAGACTCAATTGAAAGTTTTGATATTTCTGTTGTACAGCAGCTTCGTTTTTTGGCATATTGCTTCCCGGCTGGGAACCATATAAATCATACGTTTTGTAAAACAATTTTTGCGTGAAACGTACTGACTCCAATCTACTTTATCTTTCGTTTGAAAATGGTTTTCAAAGAAAATTTAGTTTCCTTTGTATCTGAACAACTCATGCTTAATGTCAGAACTTTTTTCTCTTCGTCTGGAGAGCATTCCTTTTCCGTGATAACTTTCCTATCTTAGTTTTTGCAGCCAGTTTGTTTTTTCTTTATTCGCTATAAATATGTTCTGCACATTGCTTGAGCATTTTCGTCCCATATTTGAGGATTTAGGTATAATATTCAATTCCCTCAAATGCTTTGTCAGTGTTTGCATTAACAATTTAGAATTTTTGTTTCTTATTCTTTTACTATCGCAGTCAAGAGTTGGTGATACAACCAGTGTGGGGTTTTACATTAATGTTTCCTGCAGCGGTTGACGTTGTAGCCGATTTATTGGACTTAGGTAGCAATACTGAAGGACAGGAAAATGTGATGAAACTTCTCCATGCCTACCCAAATACTAAGCCTAGGCTCATTAGTCGGTTTCACAAATGTGTCTGCAACCACATTTTCTGCTCGTAGTATCTGTTTCTGAGTTTAAGACCTCATTTTCTTTTTCAGAATTCTTCTCCCGGTGGTTAAGATGGTCAGAAATTGAAATATCAGAAATGCTGGAATGTGATTTGGTTATGCTTTTAGATTTAAGAGCTATTCCCATAGCATGAAAACCAGCATATTATTTGATGCCGCTTTCGTTCATGCCTTTCCAATCAGCCCTGTCACCTGAAAAACTGAGATTTTTCTGTTATTTTTGTGTACCTATTACCTCATTTTATCACTAGCTACTTGGCTCCTAGAACAACATGATGAAATTACAAATGCAACAAAGATAAATAGCTTGGTAAAGTGAACGTCTGCCAATTGTGATGCAACATCTTATAATGAGCAGAAACCAATGGAATCACCCATTTCTCTTGGGTCTGTATAGGGCAGTGGAGTCTACACTGTCAGCAACAAACAATGCAAATTTTACATGCCTCTATCTATTACCTATAAAAACTACACAATAGCATAGCATATGTTCTAGGTGTCTCTCCCATAGTTGACTGGGACATCTGTCCTTTTGTGTCGGTGAAATGTCCCATGTGAATTTAAATTATGTGACTACAGTGCAGAGAATGTAGTTTCACCTCACCTTTTCCAAAAAAAGGATTTAACTTCATTGTGGACGAAACACGCGTCCAGTATACACACAACATTATAACACCATACAAGTAAAATTTTTTTTTATCTTTTTTGGAGTGAAGTTACCAAACCAACACTAAACTTGTTCTTAATGTCGCCTGGCTTGTTGAGTACCAACTGGTGGGAAAACACGCTGATAGACCATGTATCTGGTGAGACGTTTGTGAATCAGACAGACTAGTGTCTCTCCCACATTTACCCTTAGTTTAGAATGGGGTAAACTGGTTCCCATAAATATTGTTCAACAGTGGCAACATTTCAAAGGGACACATGGAGCTCTAGCTGAGGTAAGAATTTCACACTACAATGAATAGGTAATACAGAGAGAGTTGAATTTCACGAATTTTGCGACACCACTTTAAAGATTTTGCTGTGGTTTTCCGTTCGCATTGTCTATAAAGTAGGAGTCATCTCAACTTTCCTGGCCTTAGCTAAGACCAAGGCTGCTTAGCTGAAAATACACTCAGTTCTAAGGTTTGAGTTGTCAGGTGCCTTACTCCGACTATGGAATATGTGAGCAAGATGTCCAGTGGTATGGTTCATCATTTGATCATCTACATGTGGTCAGACTCATCAATTTTTCTGTCCTGACTGAGATCACCACCACTCAGATTCAAACCATATGTCGCAGATCAAGCCCCTGAGATTCAGTTACATTTGCCACCCTGATCTTTGTGCTATAGCTCATCAGTTTTAACCTAACAGACCTAGCATAGTGTTGTGAACTTTCTGACAAATTGGGGAGTAGTCCAGCTTGGTTCTGCAGCACTGATAGGTTAACAAGATCTGATGAAGGATGGCCTGTGAATATGATCCAAACACATAATTTGTCAGACACAAATTCTAGTACTTCAAGAATGTGATGGTATTTTGTTAGTGTTACTAGAAGGATTTCCATCCTTATCAAACTCAAATGGGTAACAACATTTATGCTTAGAGCTAGAGCAACATTTATGAAACAGTATCATTGGTAATTGAAGAGGTTGAGTGCTGAAGTATTAAAGGCATTATTATTGTTTTGGATTCAGATCATTCAACATGAACTTGTCTCAGAGGACTTAAAAGTTACTCACTAGGTATAAGTGCTTCAAGAATTTAAGGAACTTGCATCCATTTCTCAATCACTTCTGATGTGTGGAGAGAAACCGAAAAGGCTTTGGATGCTAAGGCTCTCTGTCAACTATGTTCCAGATGTAAAGAGAAATGAGATTCGAGAGGTGCGAGTTTAGGTACATAAGAACCTTAGCATTAACATCCAGATCTCGTCGTGTCTGATGTATCCTATCCCTGAGATTAGCCAGGCTCGCTCAGTGGAATGCACACAGTGCTGCTAGCGACATTCATCCATTCCAACACCTGGATCCCATACACTAAACTCTACACATTTCGTGGAGAATCTGAAAAGTATCATGTTGCAACCTGAAGACATTCTAGTCAATTTTGATATAGTGTCACTTTTCACAAAAGTACCAGTCGAAGTAGCCCCCCAGATCCTACTCGACCAGCTTGGGGAGGACCACTGCAATCATGAACTGGTGAAACTCACATAACACTGTGTCGCATCAACATTTTTCACATTTTGCGGGAAAGTCTATGTGCAAAACGAGGGTGCTGCTATAGGGTCACCACTTTCACCTTTGCTGGCAAATATATTTATGGCCAACTTTGAGCAAAGAGGCATCGATGCCAGCCCTTACAAACCACAACACTGGTTCCAATATGTTTGTGATACATTCGTAGTTTGGAGAAATAGACATGAGAATCTGGAGAAGTTTCTTGGTCACCTCAAAAACATCCAATGCAACATTCAGTTCACCATGGAGATGAAAAAGGATGGCCAACTTCTCTTCCTGGATGTTTTAGTCTACAGGAAGCCTTTAACACATTACGCCACAAACTCTATAGAAAACCCACACACACTGTCGGATACCTACAAGCCGATACTCACCATCCTACATGCCAGAAATGGGCTGTGCTCAATGCACTTATCTTTAGAGCAAAAAACATCTGTGAAGAGCAACACCTGGGAGAGAAGTTCAAACACCTGACTACTGCGCTAGAAGCCAATGGTTACACCAGGCGCGAGATACAGCAGACCATCAAGATTGATTCAAAAATGAAGGAAAAGGAAAAACTAAACCATGTTGCCATATTGCCCTACATTAAAGGCACTACTGACGAACTGGCCCGCTTTCTTAGAAAACATGTGATACAAACAGTAATGAAGCCCATGAATAAAACCAGCAGCAAACTAGGATTGGTTAAAGACAAAACTCGAGCCAAAGAGCAGACTAGCATCTATAAAGTTCCCTGCTCATGTGGTAAAGTCTACATAGACCAAAACAGGAAGGAAAATCACCACCAGAATAAAATAACACATAAATATGAAAACCTGCAGTTAGACATAGCATAACGCTCTATGCACACCAGACATAACATTGAATTAAACAGTTTCAGCACAATAGCCAACATGGGAAGTTACAGGTTGAGAACCATCAGAGAAACCATAGAGATATTAAAACACCCTGACAACAACAACAGGGAAGATGGCTACAAATAATATAAAATATGGGCTCATCTCTTCATGGAAAACTAAAAAAAAAAAAACCTAGCAACTCAAGGGATTGGAGTACAGGCTCGCCAGGATTGGCTGCCAACATCTGCCAATCAGAAGGATGCTTGCAGGTGATTGGCCAAACAGCTCAGCCAATCAGATAGCAGCACAGAGAAGAGCAGTCAGTCTCAGTCTGATCCTGCATCGACCTGAAGATGGCAGCTACAAGGACTGACAAAACGTTGTCTAAGAAGGAACACAAGATGCGGCTCAACCCCAAAAGACGAGAAAATTTAAAACATTTAACCTAACAACGCAACATTGTTTACTGTAAACCTAATTTAATTCAGCTCCAAAATTACTACTACACTAAATTTCGCAAACAAAAAAATAATATACAGGAAAAACAGTTCAGTATTTGGATCACAACCTGCAAGTCAGAGACCTTTCATAAATTTGACATACAAAGGCCTTTTAAGTGATTTTGTGAGTCCATCAGCAACTTGATTGTCAGTACTGACATACTTCACTTCAATGATGCCCTCATGGATCTTTTCCCTCATAAAATGGTGGCGAATGTCCACATGCTTCAGGCTTTTGTGGTTTCCAGGATTTTTCGACACAGTAACAGCTATTTGGTTGTCGTCGTAGATAAGTTCTGACTCACCTGGCAGAGGAACACTAAGGTCACTAAGAACTCCTTTTATCCAACATGCCTCTGTTACAGCTGAGCTGAGGGCCATGTACTCAGGCTCTGTTAATGAGAGAGCCACAGTGGTCTGTTCATTTGATACCCATATCACTGTACATCCATGAACTAAAAACACAAATCCTGAGGTGGATCTTCTGTCTTCCAGGTCTCCTCTCCAATCAGCGGCAACATATCCCTCCACTCTCGGAGTTGTCTCTTGACGATTGTACACTAATGACAGTCCCAGTGTTCCTTTAATGTATCGCAGAACACATTTCAGAGCTATCCACAACTGATCACTTGCACTGTTCTGGTGTCTGCTCAGCAAACTGATAGTCGCACTCAAATCAGGTCTTGATCCTACTGTCGCGTACACAAGGCTCCCAATTAGTTGACGACACATTGTCTCTAACTCAGTGTCTTCAGACAGTTGGTCATTTTTCGATATTTCGAAGGAAGGTCCATCGGAGTCGCTACTGGCCTACAGTTTTCCATAACATACATATCTAGAACTTATTTTAAAAATTTAGTTTGGTTTATCTTGAGAATTGCTGATTTTCGGTCTTGCGATATACATATTCCTAAATAATTTGAAGCTTCCCGAGATCTTTCATCTTAAAATTCTCCTTAAGTTTTGACTTAAGCTTTTCTATTTCCTTCTCACTACCTCCAACTATTAGAAGATCGTCTATATACTACAGAACATACAGTAGTATGCAAAAGTTTCGGCCAACCTATTTTTCATACACACTGCACAGAAATACGATGGTGAAAGAAATATAAAAGATCAATTGTAACAGATATTCACTTAAATTTGAAAAGAATGAGTTACATACATTGATATTACTTTCAAATAATTATTTATTCTACATTTTGTTATTAATGACTGTGCAAAAGTATCTGGCCACATACTACTTCGTCGAAAAAAAATCAAACAGAGTAAGGAAATCCGCTCCGTTTCTATCACACAGTAAGGTTGTTGTTTTATATTTAGAAATAATATGATTAACAGTACTTTTACCAACACGTATCTTGCAATGAAACGTGAACTTTTTCCTTCTGATGAAAACTTCACCATGATTTTGTGAACCTGAATATTCGTGTGTTTCGGCATTGTCGCCAAAAGAAGACTAATTTTCCTTTGTGTAGCATGTTTTGAAACCCGCGAGAATAAAAAAGTAATCAAACCGGGAGTGCAGAGCTGCGGCGAGTAGTGGCCCGATACTTTTGCACACCTACAAAAGTCATTTTACGTAGTACACGTAAAATATGCTATGAACCAATTAAACATTTGATGTTTTTGTGTGTATTCTAACTCTCTTAGATATTTTGGACAATGAAGGAGTAGAGGAATAAAATTGTTTATCCATCCAATGGAAACTTCAGGGTGGTCTGAAATGACACCCAATTTTACATCTTTTTCACCTCTTCAGTTATCGAATTTCAGAAAACTCTTACTATCACATGTTAAACATTAGTATAAGTGTCCAACTGAGGTGAAAATCACCACGATGACCCATTGAGTCAAAGTGTAGTTAACAATTTGTTAATTTACTTTTCTTTTAATTTTTTCATAGCTATAAGAGTTCGGATTTCAAAAATTACTTAAATCTGTTTACTGGCATTTACGTGTTCATCATCATAAATCGAAAAACAACCATATTCCTCGACGGGTTCGATAAAACTTGCGGATTTATGTGAAACATTCAATGTCTTTTCTCCGACTTAGGATTTGAATGTGGAAAATAAACCTACACAGACCATTAAGGCTATTATTACATTGGTGTCTCATTTATGTGCAAACCGTTATAGTAGTCAGTTTTATTTAAAATATGTGGACAGTTAACTGAAAACACCCTTTATCCCATTTCATCACTTTTCATCGCATTAGTTGTCAAATTTCGGAGAATCAATATCTTACATTTGAAGTATTTAAGTAAGCATTAGTCTTAGGCAAAAATTGTGTTGACATTGTCACGACGCTAATTTTCGGGCTTTTGTTTTTTTGGTTTTTTTCTTCTCATCCAAGCTCGAAATAGGTGGTAAAGTTATTTTGGTTTGTAATTTTAAAGAGTATTCAGTTATTGGGAAGTCATTGCTTTGAATTTAGAATTGAGGAAATTTAGAGTGTTCTCACACAGTCTCTCAGGTAGAGTTTTTTTAGCCACTGCAGTGCTAGTGAATTCCATTTAAAGACAATGTCCTGGTAGTGTGTGTAGACCGATGGCCTTGTGTTAGGTTGTAGGTAGGTGGGGGGTGTGGTGATGGATGTTTCGGTGTCGCCGGGCGGTCGTGTGCTGTGGGTCCTTCTGGTACCTTCGGCGTGCGGCGGCCTTCTGGGGGCACTGGACGCCTCTGTCAACACTCCCCCGCTCCCCTGTCCCACATTACCAGCTGTTGGTAGGGCCGACGCACGGGCTAGAAGTGCACAACAGCACATTTCTGTTGTTCCGCTCTCGGACAGTCCCCCCGCCCATGACGTCAAACGTCGCTGACGAGTGAATGCCCTGTGGGACAGAGAGGGTAGATGTTGCGCCGATCTGGAATGGTCGCTGCTGACCATTCCAGGAAGGTAAATCATGGAAGGTTCTTGACGGCGCAACCGGTAGTTATAAATACCTGCCGGCCGTGTTTTGGCGCTCTCTTCGCTTTTGCACCTCTTTTTCGTAGGACTTTTTCGTAGGACTTTTTCGTAAGACTTTTCGTGAGCTTCTTTTATGGATTTCTTTAGTTAGGACTTATGCGATCATGGCGATGCCCCGATGGGCAAGACGACGGCCTAAGTGCCAGACGGCAGGAGTTTCAGTTTAGTTAGTTTCTGTTTATTATTACTATTAATTTTTAGTTTCGGTTAGTCGTTTATTTTATTTCGGTATAAGAAGACTTCGTAGCCCTGAGATGGATGAGACTTCGCTGGACAGGAACATCAAAATGATAAGTATTATTTCATGTTATTATTTTATTATTAATTATTACTATTTCCCCTTTAGATTTCGTGTTCGGTTTTTATTATAATAGTCGTGGATACGTTGACGCGTGTATTTGTTGTTGACCAGTGCAATTGCCTTTTATTAAATTATTTCTAAGTAATGTAATAACCTCGGGATTGTTTCATAATGCCAGAAATCACTTGACTGTTCAGAATAATTTCTTAATGTAATATCTGGTCACAGTTCATCACATTTAAATAACAAATCTTTTTCCAAATTGTACAATTTTATTTTCATTAATGTAATATTTATTTTTGTATAACATTTTATTTTAATCTTTTGTAATAAACTCCAATAATTTGAATTCACTCTTTCATTTCAAGTAGTCGAACTGTAGTCCCCTTTAACATTAATTGATAGCCCCTTATTGCAGAACATGTATCGTGACTTTATTTATTTTAATAATAATAGATGACTATGGATGATAAGCATATGCGCGATGCAAGATAGGAGACGCGACCCGTATTGAGACGTTAGTCTATGTTTCGATCTTCTGTACCCCTCGCAATAGATAGTTTGCCAAGCGGAGTTATTATTTTGTTTCAGTTAGTTTGTTGTGCTCTACCATACATTAATACTTTATGATTGTAGCTAGGCTACAAGGTGGAAATTCTATCTTTAAAGTGCTTGCATGTTTTTATTTTACTTAAGGAGCTACGTACCGTATGTATACCCCCAGTGATGTTTTAATAATTACAGAGTTTATTCATCTTTATTGCTTATCGTTGTGTTTCAATCAAATGCTTGTTTTATCTACTAGTGATGTTTATTTGCTTTCCACCTCGTAGTCTTGCGTAGCTTAATAATTCAGATATACTTTCATCCCCCATTTTACATTCAACACTTTAGCTACAAACAAGGTATAACATAACTACCATAAACACGACACTCCACATATGTTTATCTATTTAATTCTGTCTACTATCTTTTTACATTATTTATTTTACTACGCCCAGCCTCGTGACACTTTATGGTGGGAGTCGCCGGGCATGACTTTCGTCGGTGACTTCCACCGTGACACATATTTGGTGGAGGCTTGGGCATGGGCTATTAGTCTCCATCTTGTATTGTGCTGTGCTTAGTTTTTATTTTGGCGAATTAAATTTTGTTTATTTCATGGTCACGTAATTTTATTTTGATTCACGGTGACGTCAAGTGGCTTTGTTTTTGTGAACAAGACGCGAGTGCGTCGCAAAAGGGAAGTGTACGCATTCTAGTGGAGAGAGTAGGAGTTATAAACGTAATGGTTTTAGTGTGTGTCGACAGAGTGCACCAGTGTTTCCGTTTAGACGTCGTTGGATCGGGGTCAGTAGGAATGTTGGTTTTATTTTCGGTATGTAGATGTTGTGTGTGCATGTGTGCGTGTTTTTGTTTACGTGAATTACGAGTGTTGTTTATGTATTTTATTAAATAGAGAAAGGTTAGTTTGTAAGAAATACTTTATACGTAAGTTTTTTAATGTAATTAGTTGTAAGTTTATGGTGTTATGTGTTAATTAATCTATATTTATTGTGAGGTGATAGATTTATTTGATAGCTGCGTTGTTGTGATTTTTTAAGTGCTTCGTGAGGAAGAGAGATGTATTTTGCGGCGTTGAAGTTGTCAGAATTTTAAAGGTATAGGTTGTGGAAGATGTTGTTTATTTGTGTTTAGCTGTTGCGTGCAAGAGGGGCACAACAGACAGCGTTGTAGCAGAAGTTTGTTGTCAATTTTGTTTACGAGGACGAGTTTTGAAGTCTAAGGAATAATAGAGTGCCGCAGTGTTGTTTTCGTGGTGTTTGTTTAAGGTTATAATTTTCAGTGTTGTGGAGTTGAAGTTTGTTGGTCTTCGTTGATTCAAGGTTTGTTGTTGTCGTTTTTGTGAGTGTATGAAGGCAGAGGGCCTACTTGAGGTATTTGTGTGTTATTCTAGGTTATTTGTTGTGTTAGGAATGTGTCATTATTAAGAGTAAGTTATGAATAAAGTTTATGTAGGTTTAAGTTGAAAACATTAGTACTCATTTAAGTAATTTAAGGTAGGAAGAGTTCAGGCAGTAGAATAGTAAAGAAAATTATTTTTTCTAATAGTAGCAAGTGAATAGTGCCCAGTATGGACTTCCAGTGATAATCAAGAGGAAGCAGTGCAGTGTTTTTTTTTATGGACTGCCATAGACAGCCAGTAATTTTTATTGTGGAGTGAGTGTTGGATGGTGTTCTTCAGCCATGGGGGAGAAACCATTTCCAACTTGAGGTTTGAAGAGAACTGAGGTAATTTAACATAGTAGAAGGCTGGATGTGGGGACGCCTGCATCAGGAGAGGGAGTAGTGTACTATGGTCTCCAGGCCAATGGACTCTCACCAGAGAAGTGCTCATGGAGACAGGTTAAGGCACCTGCAGAAGAAGGCAAGTAAGTGATTGTGTTTTTGTCGTGGAAGATAAGTGTACAATACGTTAAGGTAAGGTAAGGCTATGGAAATGTTAATGTTTTGCCTGAAACTCTGATAGGTACATTTATAGTAGTTTTTTTTATTCCAGATTTGATTTATTAGTTTGAGTGTTTCTTGTCTATAGAATTTTAATTGCAATATTTTATATGTGTGTTAAGGTGATATTATTTTGCTTGTTGGAGGTATTGGATTGTTGTCAGTTTCGTTTTAAAAGGGTTTGAAGTTAATTTGATTGGAGGCAGTTTCTGTAAAATGTTTAATGTCGTTGAGGTTATTTTTGAGAGGTTTTGTCGGAATTAGGTACAGGCCTACTCTGGAAGGATTTTAGAAAGATGCCAAAAGTTATTTGTTGTCTTGTGGAATTTCTGAGTGACAGTTTATTGAGTATTAAGAAATAATAAAATATTTTGTTTAGATTGTGTATGTTTTAAGTGAGTGAATGTGTCTGATGGTTAGATGTTTTGGTGATGTTGTCTTGTGTGTCGGACCCTGGTGGACAAAATGTTTTGTGTTGCACTCTGTATCTTCACTAATTTATTTTTGTGTTGTTATTATTTTTGTTTGTCCTGTGAATGTGGCTCTGATAGGCCTATGAAAATTAATCTTTTTGTTTTATTGTTTGGTTTTTTTTTAAATAGTTCTTGTGTGTTTTGTTTATGTTTATGTGTTGAGTAAAATTGAAAAATACAGTTGTTTTAAAAGGAATTTTGAACAAGGTTGTTACAGATTCGAGTGATGGGGCACCCTTGAGGAAGAAAAGAATACCTAGTATGAAGAAACTCAAGATCCAGTACCCTGTTAGAAGAATGAAAATTCAAGCGGATAACAGATAGGGGACTACATCAAAAGTTCTAATCGTCACTTCGAGGGGAAGGAGAAATTTTAAAAGCTAAGTGGAAAACAGACAGTTAATTTTGTTTAAAAGAGATTTGTAACAATAATAATTATTATTTTCTGTAAGAATTTTCAGCTTGATGTCCAGTGAAGACGACTAATCTTTTAATGTAATGTAATGTTTATTTTTCAGCTGTACTAGAATTGTTTCAATCAATTTCTTTTTCAGGATGGTATAGGAGATCTCAGGACTACTTTGTAATTAATAATGTATTGTTTTAAAGGGGAATTTTCCTTTTAAAGTTGCTAATTTGTGTGGCTAATGAGATATGACTTTTGTAGAGTTTCAGAATTCATGATTTATGTGAGTTATATAATATTAGAGTTTTGTTTTGTTAGCAATGAAGTAGTAGAGTAAGTCGTATTTTTTTTGTAAGCAAACATAACAGTCATAATTAGTTTGAGATATTTTACAAAAAAAAAAAAGAAGAAGAGACTTTACAGTTAAATCTTTAGTTTTGAAAAAGATTAATAATTTTGAAAGTAAAATAATTTTAAATGATTAAATTCACTATAACTGAAAAACAGTTAAATTTATAGTTCTTGAAAGCAATTTGCCGGTTAAAATTTTGGATTTTTTTTTAATTTCTATTTCTTTTGCAGTCTTTGTAAAAGTGTTTATTATTTTTGCCACACGGCAGTTACCTGTTGGTGTTCATTCTTCTGGTGGCCTATATTAAAAATTTTGGTTTATTTTTAATTAGTCTCTATAGGTTTGTTTTAAAAATTATGGGATGTAGGTAATTTGCTGTTAGGGAATTGTCTATGGGAGGTTTGCCCTGGGCATCCATACCCTTTCCCTTTCCTTTTTGGTTCGAAAGTCCATTTCGTCAGCTGAAGTTGAATGCCAGTACTTGTTAATGAAGATTTTGGAGACTGAACTTTTTAGCCAGTTGTTTGCCGCAAGAAGCAATATGTTGAGGCTTTGATGAACCTTTTTCTTCAGTAATAAAATTTTTTTTAAGTGTTGGACTGTTTAGACCAACTTGAGTAGTGCAGAAGGTTCAAGGGGTGTGGTGGGGTGAACTGTTGTCGTAGTGAAGGTGAATTTACCCCCACCCCGTTTTCATGTTGATGGTGCACCAAAGGTGTGTACATGAGGAGTACTTGAGTTGAAGATGTTGAAGTTGAAGCTGTTGTTGATGAAGATGAAGTCATCGTGAGGTTTTTGATTTTTTTTTTCGCTGTGGCATGGGGTTGGCCACTAGTGGTGTGCCTTCGTGTCTGGGGCAGGCAGGGCGCCACCTCAGGAGTAAGGACGCCAAGGGGTTTGGGCATTGCCTTACTGTTAGAAGAAGTATGAAGATTTCAGGACTCAAGGGGCCGCGAAGAGGCTGAGTACCTGGTGGTGTGGCGAGAGGGGTCGCCACTGTGTGGAAGTCTACGAGCTTCGTGAACCGAGTTCCCTCTCTCTTCCTTGATAGGTTTCGGTCCAAATAGTTCCTTACCTGTTTGTTAATCCTTTGTTTGTCTTTTGGGTGGGAAGTTCATAGTTTGCATGAGCATTTAAACGTTTGATTTATTGTTTGAATTTGATTTTAATATGATTTTTAGTAATTTTGTGTTAATTGAGAATGTGTAAGATAATTTTGTTTTGCTTGTATTGATTTATTTTGAGAATTTGAATTGAGAGGCCCCTGCAGTGTTAACTGGTGTAACGGCTATTTTGGTAAAACATTTTTTGTTGATGAGTGGCATGATTTTGTTTCAGGATGAGAAAATGGAGTGTGGTGACCTTTGTACCAGTGTGTCTTGATGAGAGAGAGTTTGGAGATGGCGGCTGCTGCCCTGAAACCAACCCAGTTTGTCAAGAATTCGAGATTGAGCAGTGGAGGAGTCACATCTCATCGACTGCATCTGTCATCAAGCACACCGCTTTAAAAAATATATATATTTATGGAATTTATAATTTTGTACACCACACCACACTGTACATAAAACAGAAAAACGTTGTTAATGCATGTGTAATGGCCAACAGTCGTACCATTCGAGTGGGGCAATGGATGTTGAGTTCCCCCTGATGTTAGCTCGTGATCCGCAGGCACCCGTACGAGTAAATAATGGATATAACATTTGTTAAATGAATAAGTGGATTTGATAATGAGAATTTGTTTTATTTTATACTGAGATAGGTCGAGGGTGGCTTGCGAGGTCGCAAGCTTTCGTGAGCGGTAGGTAGTGTCACGATGCTAATTTTCGGGCTTTTGTTTTTTTGGTTTTTTCTTCTCATCCATGCTCGAAATAGGTGGTAAAGTTATTTTGGTTTGTAATTTTAAAGAGTATTCAGTTATTGGGAAGTCATTGCTTTGAATTTAGAATTGTGGAAATTTAGAGTGTTCTCACACAGTCTCTCAGGTAAAGTTTTTTAGCCACTGCAGTGCTAGTAAATTCCATTTAAAGACAATGTCCTGGTAGTGTGTGTAGGCCGATGGCCTTGTGTTAGGTTGTAGGTAGGTGGGGGGTGTGGTGATGGATGTTTCGGTGCCGCCGGGCGGTCGTGTGCTGTGGGTCCTTCTGGTACCTTCGGCGTGCGGCGGCCTTCCGGGGGCACTGGACGCCTCTGTCAACACTCCCCCACTCCCCTGTCCCACATTACCAGCTGTTGGTAGGGCCGACGCACGGGCTAGAAGTGCACAACAGCACATTTCTGTCGTTCCGCTCTCGGACAGTCCCCCCGCCCATGACGTCAAACGTCGCTGACGAGTGAATGCCCTGTGGGACAGAGAGGGTAGATGTTGCGCCGATCTGGAATGGTCGCTGCTGACCATTCCAGGAAGGTAAATCATGGAAGGTTCTCGACGGCGCAACCGGTAGTTATAAATACCTGCCGGCCGTGTTTTGGCGCTCTCTTCGCTTTTGCACCTCTTTTTCGTAGGACCGTTTCGTAGGACTTTTTTGTAAGACTTTTCGTGAGCATCTTTTATGGATTTCTTTAGTTAGGACTTAGGCGAACATGGCGATGACCCGGTGGGCGAGACGACGGCCTAAGTGCCAGACGGCAGAAGTTTCAGTTTAGTTAGTTTCTGTTTATTATTACTATTAATTTTTAGTTTCGGTTAGTCGTTTATTTTATTTCGGTATAAGAAGACTTCGTAGCCCTGAGATGGATGAGACTTCGCTGGACAGGAACATCAAAATGATAAGTATTATTTCATGTTATTATTTTATTATTAATTATTACTATTTCCCCTTTAGATTTCGTGTTCGGTTTTTATTATAATAGTCGTGGATACGTTGACGCGTGTATTTGTTGTTGGCCTGCGCAATTGCCTTTTATTAAATGTTTTCAAAGTAATGTAATAACCTCGGGATTGTTTTATAATGCCAGAAATCACTTGACTGTTTAGAATAATTTCTTAATGTAATATCTGGTCACAGTTCATCACATTTAATTAACAAATCTTTTTCCAAATTGTACAATTTTATTTTCATTAATGTAATATTTATTTTTGTATAACATTTTATTTTAATCTTTTGTAATAAACTCCAATAATTTGAATTCACTCTTTCATTTCAAGTAATCGAACTGTAGTCCCTTTTAACATTAATTGATAGCCCCTTATTGCAGAACATATATCGTGACTTTATTTATTTTAATAATAATAGATGACTATGGATGATAAGCACATGCGCGATGCAAGATAGGAGACGCGACCCGTATTGGGACGTTAGTCTATGTTTCGATCTTCTGTACCCCTTGCAATAGATAGTTTGCCAAGCGGAGTTATTATTTTGTTTCAGTTAGTTTGTTGTGCTCTACCATACATTAATACTTTATGATTGTAGCTAGGCTACAAGGTGGAAATTCTATCTTTAAAGTGCTTGCATGTTTTTATTTTACTTAAGGAGCTACGTACCGTATGTATACCCCCAGTGATGTTTTAATAATTACAGAGTTTATTCATCTTTATTGCTTATCGTTGTGTTTCAATCAAATGCTTGTTTTATCTACTAGTGATGTTTATTTGCTTTCTACCTCGTAGTCTTGCGTAGCTTAATAATTCAGATATACTTTCATCCCCCATTTTACATTCAACACTTTAGCTACAAACAAGGTATAACATAACTACCATAAACACGACACTCCACATATGTTTAACTATTTAATTCTGTCTACTATCTTTTTACATTATTTACTTTACTACGCCCAGCCTCGTGACACTTTATGGTGGGAATCGCCGGGCATGACTTTCGTCGGTGACTTCTACCGTGACAATATCTAAGAAATCCAGTGAAATCGACATACACACATATATATAATTTTTTTTTGAGAAAATTTTTCGAATTTGTCTTTAATGATGTAAAAAAAGGAAAAAAGGTAAAATGACGAATCAAATATATTTTACTTTTTTTACATCTTTGAAGTCAAATTCGGAAACTTTACTTAAATATATTTTCAGTCTTTGCGTAAACATCATTCTGAAGCAAAGAACAGTTCAATATCTTTACTGGTCCGATAGTTATGGAAGCATAACCTAAAATACATTTAACGTCTTTTAGCCCCCTTAATTAAAGACTATTGTAATGACTTCAAGTCATATATTTGTAAACGTATCTAGCTGAAGTAAAAAAAATCACGGCAACAGCCTATTGGGTTTGAGATTTACAAACTATTAACAAAAAAACACATCCCTTCTTTTTACTCTTTGAGAAACGATTTTAGAAAAATCTAAAAATTACTTTATGGGCATTCACATCGGCAAAATTTTGAACAAAAGATCAACTCTATACAACGGAGTGTTCTGTAGATATGGATAATTAATCGTAAACACGTTTCAGGTCATTTTACTCCCTTAAAGGTTGAATTTCGAAAATCCCTAGATTTGGCTAATATATTTCTTTAGAATGCAAACACTGAAGTAAATGTCATGACGATAAGCCATTGGGTTCGAGTTATGTAGACGAATCTCATGAAACACATTTCACCCCTTTTCACCCCCTTAGGGGACAAATTTCAAAAAAATCAATCTTAGTGTTCGCCTACAACCTAAAGGGAACACACACAAAATGTTCACATTTCTAGGTCCAGCGGTTTAGGCTGCAATTTTACATGTCAGTCATTCAGTCAGTCAGGGTTCCCTTTTATACATAGAGACTTCAGTTGCGCTTTGTTGTCGTGAGTTATTGTCTACATACCATACCTTGTAGCATAGACAGTCAGCAGCCTTTGAATATTCTGAGTTTCAAAGTTGCGCGACAGAAACTACGTCACATGTTTTATCAGTCATTGCACAAGCAATTGTTTAGGACAGTTTGGTAAATTATACTTCTGTCGTGCTCTCCTTGACAGTTGTTCACTGTCAAACTTTGTTAGAGAAAATATGGCGAGACGTCTGCAGTTAGAACTAATTAAAAATCAAGTGGGCATCACCAAGGAGATAAATAATGAAGTCCAACTACCACACACAGTATTAAAATTGAGCTCATTATAGTAACAGTTTCTACAAAAAATATTGATGTGTTTTATCCTCTTATCTTTTAACAAATCAGATGGCGGATGGATGAATAGATTGGTGTGAACTGGATATTCCAAATCATGTGAAATTATCAGAGTGTAAGTTTCATTATCCTGACGAAATTGACTTACTCATAGGAACTGAATTATTTTTAACTTCTTTAAAATGGCATATAAAACACTAGGGATTGCCTACACTGCAGAACACTATGCTATGATACATTTTATCTGGAAGAATAAATATTTATTACATGAAGGATAGTGAACAACAACCGAGTAATACATACTTCATTAAGTTAGATCCATTGCATTGTGGATAAGAAACATTTCAGTTAGTTTAAAAACTTACAACTGAACCATTAACGACAGAAGAATTATAATGTGAAAGGAATTTTGTTCAATACACTACTAGATTGAACACTGTGCATTATCAAGTACGATTACCATCTAAATCCAATCAAGTTTCAGATACGCAGCAACTCAATGACATCGAAGAATGGGGCTGTGTCAGTTTATAAGTTCACGGTAAAAACCTGCTGACATATTTTCCCAAGGAGCTGTTCCACTGATGCCAAAATTTGGTGGTTTGGAAGAAATGAGCCTGAATGGCCTACTTCAACAGTGGAAGGTGAAAGCTGTGTCAAAAGCGCCAGAAACAGAAGAGTCAACACGTACATAAAGTCGTGAAATTCCTCTGTCTTTCCAAAAATAATTTGTTCAGAAAACACTCAAGTCGGACAAAGCTGCAAAACGTCACTGCATTTTGATTACGATTTATATCTGCTAGAGCAAGTGCAATCGTATAACTGGTAATCTGAGACCAATAAAATATCACAAGCAGCCTCATTAGGCATACAACAAATTAAATTTGAAGCTATTCAGCAAGACATTATAGGTCTGCTATCGGAACAAATAATATTGATCATGAGTTCATTAAAAAGTTGGAATCCATTTTAGATGGAAGACAACTTCTCACGTTGGGCATAAGATTTGAGCAATCCTTGGTGGAATTGGATCAGCAATGCTCCCTACTACTTTTATCTTAACATCATGTTACACAACTCACAGAAGACATCTGAAAAAACTATACAGAAGTGATGAACTGCTTCTATCGATGCTGCACTAAAATAACTATATTCCAAATGTGCAGAGAGCAATAAGCAATGACTCATTACCTAAGTACATTCACAGAAGAATGGACTAGAGTCATTACAGTAAATACTGCAAAGAGGACCACTTAGAGATCAATAAGCAAGATTGGTTTGCTACCTGTGTCTGAATATATGTGTGTATTATTTACATAAATGTAAAGGCGTAGTAATTGTGACATTGTTCAAGTGATTCAATTAGTTTTGTTTTGTGTAATATTTTTCGAATGTCAATTTTGCAGACTGTTAAACTCACAGCTTTATTTGGCAAACATGCAGAAATATGACTCTTAATATTTAGTCCATAATGCTTTCATTTATTAATGCAAACATTCTAGGTGGCCGAAATTTTGTGACTATGGTCTTATAATTATAGGTCTGGACACTAAATCTATCTACGAATGCTATTGAGTTGACCCCTTTATGACTGAAAGTGCCACTAGAAATGAAATGTTGTTTTAACAATGCAATAAAGCTTCTACTACCAGTGCTTCCAGCAACTATGATACGATCTTGCTACTAGTAGTTTCACTTAACGCAATGTTAAAATAACAGCAGAGTGCCAGTGGCGCCAATCGGTCATATGAGGGTAAATTTTCAACTCCAAGTGTACAAGCATGTTCCTCTATGGCTGTGTTTGTGACGCTCACTTAATTTTGAATGCATGATTTTAAACATGTTTGCTATTAACTGAAATGAATTACTGTAAGAAGAAAGTCAAATATGATTTGGACTGGTGTTCATAGAGGCATGGTAACTGTCACTGACGGGCTTTTACAAAACATGCAGGAGTTTGTTCCCATGCTATGTATAAACCTTTTAAATTTACACTTCTCAAATTAATTTTAAATATGTACTAACACATGAATTGAAAAGTCAAAAATGATTCTCAATGAGGCCAGCAGTAGAATTCTGTTTTATGTAAATTATTTTTAGCGAATTATGGTAGTAGAATCATATAATTCTGGCGACAAAATTCACATGTCATTTAGTTCACAACAGAATTAAATATCATGGTATTTGTCACATAAGGAGGTCTGACTGGTTTGGGGATAGCTCAGACTGTATCTATATTTAAAGAGTACTCAGTTTAGCATAACAAGAGAGAGCTCTTACTTACTCTCTGGTGCTCTCGCTCTCTCCAATCGATGCTCACTTGTATTTATAAACATACGTTGTAAAGGTAACAAGTGCATAAATTTTATTTGTACAAGCTATAAACACATTAAATATGTTTAAGCGATTCAAGTAATGATTTTTAAACTTACCAACATCGTATTTCAAGTGGGAAATTGCTGTTCATAGGCAATGCTGAAATTTTTATTTTGTGTACTTAAACGCATATTAGGGCCGAAAATAGTAACTTAATTACTCACCATAAGTAACTGTCCACTGGTAATAATTATTTATGCGTAAATCCTGAAATATTTGCAATATATGTCGCACGTTTCTTCACTAGCCTCAAACCATAGTTGTAATAAAAATTACGTATGTCAGAGAGCGCAAGAGAGAGAGAGAGAGTTTACGACTTCGTTCTTTAGTTCTTTCGTACTCTCGGCGAACAATTAAGATACACTGAGTGTGCTTCTCTGACGTAGTTATGACGTATTTGCATGAGCGAGAGCACTAAAGAGCACTCTTTTGGTGAATTGAGATACAGCATCAGTTAAAATATACTGAATACCAGTATAAATTAAACTAGGATATTCTTTCAGATACTATTAAAGTTAAGAAATTGAAAAAAATATCAGGCTGTTGACTATACAGGAACATTGGCTAGGGGTCTCTCTTTCTTCATTACCTTTTTTAGATATTATTTTACTTGTGATAGATATTTAAATTGTAATACAATGCAGGCTGTGTAATGTGTAAAAATTTACGCCGCCCACACATGCAACATATGCTTCTAGTAAAAAATACAGTCCACTGGAACATGTTTCTATCGCAAATATGAAAGCTTTAAAACTTAATATCTCTATACATATAAAAATTAAGCTGACTGACTGACATATCAAACTGCAGCCAAAACCACTGGACCTAGAATCGTGAAATTTTTTGCGGGGGTTCCCCTCTGGTCGTAGGCTAGCACTAAGAAGGGATTTTTCGAAATTCTACCTCTAAGTGGGTGAAAAGGGGTGAAATGTGTTTCCGAAGAAACATCGATAGAGCTCGAACCCAACGGCCTATCATCGTGATTTTTACTTTAATAGGACACTCATAAAAATGAATATTAGCCAATTAAAGGATTTTTCAAACTTCAACATTTAAGGGGGTGAAAAGACCTTAAATGTGTTTCCAATCAACTAACGATATACACCGAACCCTTTGGGATAGAGAGTGGAAATTCACTCCAAAATATTGCTTATATAAATACCAAAAAATTAGTTTTAGGTTTTTTTGAAATTCGACCCCCAGGCAGTAAAAACGGACAAACTGTGTTTTTTATGAATCGTCTATATCGTTGAAAAACAATTGGCTATCGTCATGATTTTACTTTAATTGGTTATGTATACAAATGTCTATGACAGGACTCCAAGACGTTTCAAAATTCTTTAATTAAGGGGGTGAAAATACGTGAAATGTGTTTTTGATTATCCCTCCATATCTACAGAACCAATCGAGATATCTAAGTGCTCTTTGCTTTAAATTGATGCTTTTGTAATTATCCCAAGTACCATTAAAATATATTTTCCGAATTCGGCCATAAACAGGTTAAAAAAGGGGTAAAATGTGTTTCCGATTCTCTATCGATATATATTGATCCTAATGATTTTTATATAGCGACGTCATTTTTGTTTAAGATTGATGCTTACTCAAATATCTGAAAAATAATTTCACGAATTTTCGAAATTCGCCACCTAAGGAGGTGAAAAGCGGTGAAAAGTGGTGAAAATTGTTTACAATTAATCATCGATATATCTTGAACCCAGCGAGCTAATGTTGTGTTTTTCACGTCCGCGAGACATCAATAAAATAATCTAAAACGTAATTAAAGGGTTTTTCGAAATTTTCTATGTTAGGTGGTGAAAAGAGCATGAGTGTTTTAGATAAATCCTCAATATCTATCGAACCCGTCAAGATATATAATTAATTTTTGCTTCAGGATTATGATTACAGAAATGATCGCCAACTGTTTAAAGATTTTTCGAAATTCGATTTCTCAGTACTGTGTAGGGGTGATATGTGTTTTTTTAGTACATGGTCAATTTTGATTTGACTGAACGGCCTAGCGTTGTGATTTACACTTCAATTGGATACTTATACAAATGTCTAAGATGTGAATCTAAAATATTTCGAAATTCGTCACCCAAAAGGGTGAAAAAACACAAAATTTGTTTTCCATCAAATCACGGTATGTATCTCACCAGTAGCGATATTGAGGTGTTTTTCACGTTAGAGTGATGCTTACGTAAGTATTTAAAAATATATACATATGTACTTTTGTTTTACTTTATAAGATAATGTGATTATTAAGAATAAAACTAAGTTGGTCAACATAAGGCAGACGATCAGAAAAGCCGAAACAAGCAGCGAGAAATAACCTTTACAGGAGTTTCACTTACAGTAACCTATCGATATGTGGTGTAGTACAACCTCTACGATCCCAGGACTTTTTTTAATTAAATTTTATTTTCATGAATTATTTCGATGTTACGTGACGCAGTTGTTTGTTACTTAGGTCTAAATTACGGGAGGTTCTGGGCTCGAATTTCGTTAAAAGCTGCATGCGAACGTTCAATTCTAACACACAAAAACTACAAGGGAGAACGAATTAGTGCAATTTACATGTAGTCCTTTAGAAGGGGTGAAATTGCAGTTTGTTTTCCACTTAGGTTCCTCTACATCAGCTAACATATCATCAGTATACTGCCAAAAGTGATTAAGTCAAGCATGTTATTCTGTTTAAAATCACTATTGAATTGTAGATATTAATAAATATGTGGTAAGTTACTGTATTGTGACACAACAGTACGAAACGACGAATAGACTTTAAACTTGGGCAATTGTTCGTGAACAACATATACATATTCCTAACATTATAATTTTATCTCATTTTGACTTTGTCACTTTTGGCAGTAAACCGACGATCTCACTAATCTCAAGTTTGGGGCACCAAATACGTTTCCGCGAAACCTTTACCCACTGAAACTTTGTAGTGGCATTTAAGTTCAAGTGAATATTTTGAAAATATATAATTGTCACCAGTTGTTGTGAACAGGGTAAATCAGATGTTTTTCATTTGATTAACCTCTTACTTTAGGTGTCTGTAACTACCCCACAACGTCAAATTGGCAGGGCTACAAATAAGGCCCAGGCGAAGTCGCTGTTAGTGGCAGGGACAATCTTAAGACTGCTTTTTGCGTGGACAGCTATAGCTACTTGTCCTGCTGCAGAATTAGTTCAACATTCTAACACTTGATGACTGAAGTACTAATCATAATTAAAGTAAACATTACCAGTTACGAAAAATACTCGCGAGCAAAGCTGCGGGGGACTGCTAGTTATGAATAAAATTTTTCGTCAGGAGATGGGACGGAGGAGAAGTATCATGTGTCGAGTAGGGTGTGTTGGTTGTGTCTCCCCGTACAGGAAACAAGTTTTGTGTTACCTCTTTTCCAATCAACACTTAGTGGTCATGTTCATACCACATCTTCACTAGAAATTTTTTTTTTCTATGAGTTTCAGTAACTTTACATGGTATGGCAAACTTAAAAATATAGCCACGAAAAAAAAAAAAAAATAATAATTATGTGTAGCATTTTAAAATGACAAAAATCATACTTAGTATGTGAGTCTAACTTATTTTATTGTGTTAATGTTCTGAAACACACTTTCTTTGTAAGACATTAAAAAATACCATGGGCCCTTTCCCCTTAAAGAATAATTTCCGGTTTTTGCCAACGTATTGCAGTCATATCTTGGAAAGATTGGCGTAATTTTTTATTCTTGAGTCTAGGTTAAATATACTCATACCATTCTTCATAAGAGTGATTTTTTTCCCTTTATTAAGGGCAATTAATATTACAGTTTTAGACTTTTCGTGTCAAATGTTTTATAAAAAACTTAAGTACATTTTGAAAGCTCACTAATTAGGTATTAAAGTGCCTTGACCAAATAAGGCCATGTACGCCAATAAGGCCATACGATTGTTATAAAAAAATCGATAGTGCTGAGTGGGAAGTAGTGGCGTGTCCTTGTACACAGCTGCCATCTAGGGGGAAAACAAATAACAGAGGCCACCACTTTGTTTAGTAGCCATGAGGTGCGCACTAGTTTAGTTTATGTTACAACACAAAGTGGTTGATGTGATATTTTGGTGAGTGAATATCGCTTCAATCTATGTAAATAGTAAAGAAACTAACAAATTTTATTTATATTATTACAGCTCTGACTGTCTACTTTTGTATGCAATATTAATGGTAAACGATTTTTGAAGTCATTAGACTATAGAAGCAAAAAGTCGCCACATTGCAAGTGTTCCCATTAAGGCCAAGGTGAAAATGTAAGGGTGTAGACCTACAGGCCACTTGGCCATATTGGTCTACCCTCTCTAAAAAACCGTAATTATGGTGGAGCATGTAGAGAAATATTTATTTATACATTACAGACACACAGTAGCAAAAATTTGGTTAATTTACTTGACAAGTGTAATGTAATGTTACTGAACATTGCAATGTAAACATATTTTCTATTACATTTAACGTAAAAGTCTCATATTCTCTTCCAGTGGACAGGACAACATGTCATTTACTGAACTTTTGTCAACATCGCAACTGAAGAAGGCACCCACAAACAGAAAAAAAATCCTTAAACTACAGGGGTCAGAGAGTAAGTTTTTCATTATTCAAAGACAATGAAACACCGGAAAACATACTCCAACAAGGAGAACAAAATAACCAATGTCAAGGGCATAGGAGATCATAACGACATGCCACCAAGGACACGCAATTTGGCAAAACAGATATTACACCACCAGGTTCCCAAGAAACGAGTAATGAAGGAAGATTGTGCTACTCCTAACATAAGTGGCATGAACAAAAGGAAGGGCAGTTTGTGTTGTCCCATCTGTGAAATTGATGAAGTATAATGTGACAAGTTAGTAATTGTCCATGCCCAGTTCCGTTCCGCGCAGCTCCACCCTTTCCAGCTTTTCTCCCCTCTTGCTGCTCTGTTTCTCCTGCACGTAGAGGAGGAAGAATGTCATACTTCCTTCATGGACAACTTACATGAAAACACTGCACTCTCTGCACCAGGTGGACGCATAAGTAATCGCACTAACTAGATATTTATTCTTGTTGTGTCGTGCCTATCGCATTGCGTTTGACGCGCTATGGTGATTGTAACCTATATGGGGGATCGTTTGTTCAACGTAATAATAAAATGTTGTTTTAAATACAGCTCTATAAATTACCAACTGCAATTGTTTAAATCATTACATATTCACAGTCTCCATACTTATTTTACCTATTTTAAAATATAATTATATATTCTTGTTATATTCGTCAGTAATAGTTGTAAAAAGGCGTCGTAAAGTGTTCAACCTATAAATGAAAAAGAAAAAAACGTGAAGCCTGTTGACAATAAAGTCAAGTCAAAACGTTGATTGTTGCTAAGGCATTAGTGCACCATTCTCCTTAATAAGTCATATTAATCTGTCAAGCGAACAGAACATTTATTGGCATAATCTACACAACCTGGATAGTTATTGTAGACAGCTGTAAAATACCCAACAGAACGAGTAATAAGTATTTTAAATAAACATAGGGAACAAAAACCTTACCTATTCCGAGTCGAATTCCGAGTCGAAGCTATGTGCAGTATCTGTTCCACTTGAATCTTTATCAGATAACAATTGAAGACTTACCACGAATTTGCAAATTTCGATGTCCATTATTCTATCACTTTTGAAATATTCAGCTTCAATGCCTTTAACATGGTTGCAGCACTTTGTCCACTGTTCGATGGAGTAAGAACCAAACAATTTCTCACATATTTTTCTTTTTTCCTCCAACGAAGTAGATATTTCCTCTGAAACTTTCCTCTTGATGTCTGCCCACACTAACTCAATCGAATTTAGATCTGGGTGGTACGGCGGCAAACGAATCACCTCATGACCATACTTTTTAAATATTTCATCTACCTTAAAGATTTTTGGGGAGGGATGCTGTTTCACCAAACATAACAAATCTGTCTTGTTCATGTCAGGAGAAAACTGGACACCATTTTCCCTAAGCCACTCTTGAATGTTGTGTTTAACGGTAGCTAATGTAAGTTTCTTTTTAATTTGAACATTATGATAACTGGCATTGTCTAACACAATGACACTGTGAGTTGTCAAAGTTGGTTTTTTTTTTTTCTAGCCACAAAGAAAAATTTGCATAGTTCATATCATTGTGATAGTCACCGGATTTTTTTTTGGATTTAAAAATCAACAGCGCATTCCGTACAAAGCCTTCTTCGCCACCAGCACGCACGACTATCAATTGTTGTCCTTTACCGATGGATTCTGTTACCCCCAGTTCAGTGCTTGATTGCCAGCAAGAGCTTACACAATGAGTAGCACGTAGATATGTTTCATCAATGTATACTATATTCCGCCCTGCATTTCGGTATGCACGAATTTCTTGTAAATATTTCCCTCTCCATGCGGAAATGTCAGGTTTTCTCGATCAAAATTTTTCTACTAGAGTGACATTTTTTCCAACGAAAACCGAGATGTTTCAACAATTTTGGCAAGTATTCTTTGCTACAGTTCAAAATACAGTCATCTCGTAAGGACTTTGTCAAGTTCTTTAATGTCGGCACTGTTTTTTTAACAGTATAAAATTCATGAATTTTTCTACGTACGGCACATTTCAAAAATTCATCAACTTCAATTCTTTTCTTTCGTTCTTTGTTCTTACCCATGGGAGTAGAAAATGATAAACTATTTTTACTTTTAACCTAACCTTCTGTAATGATGCTTATGATGGTTGACTGACAAACACCTGTTGCCGCACTTGCCGACTCTATGACGTAATTTAATTTATATAAATGTTTCGGTTCTTTTAAATGTGTAACAACATTGTAAACTATTTCCCAAACTTGTCCTCGTAATGGTGTACCGGCTGAAATGCGCGACTTAATTCCCGAAGTGGACGCCATAAGACAACATCGTTATCGTATAGTGTAAACCAACCTGCAAAGCCCTCTCTCGCGAGCGACCCGAGCGATGCGTCCAAGCAAACGCACAACAGTACACTGATCCCCTCCACTCCACCCCAATTCAAACCACGTGACTGCTGCCTGACCTTGGGGTCTGCGCAGGTCGAAAAGAAACTTGCCGTATTATAGCCGACATGATCTTGTGTAACACATGCGTTGTGTATTTTCATGAAAAATGTGTTGGCATTTCAAACCGAAGCAAGATAGGTAATTGGGTATGCTCTGGATGCTTGGAATCTGACTAAGTGTGCTGACTTATGAATAATGCGTTACTTTTTACAATGCTTCACATATGTTGCTGAACAGTTATTAACATGCATGCATTTTTTGTGCAGTATGTAAGACCTTACCTCTCGGCCAGATATTTAGCCAAGGATCAATAACTCTTATTTAGGATTTGTTTTTTGTGATCAAGGCTGGCTAACAACTGCAATGCTCTTTGTGTCTGATTCGAAATGTTTGCAACGAAACAAGTTTATGTATTTTTTGGGCTAATGTTAACACATAACCTTATTGTAATCTACACACATTTGTAGTGGCTGGCCTTATTTGGAACATACGTTCTTTTCTACTAACAATTTTTTAGCACACTTAAATTTAGAAATATATATCATATAGTATGTATTAATGTTTACAAGACAACATAATGTACTTCTGATTTTTTTCCACATGTTAACTCGAAAATTTAAGGAAATGGCAAACAGTCAAATGTTAGCATGGCCTTATTTGGTCCAGTTACCTTATTTTATTTTATAAGTTTTGGAACTTAATAAATTTAAGGTTATATATATAATATTGTATTAAAGTATATAAAGTTGGAATTACTATTTCTTCGGACCCAAGGCCATTAGTCAGAGACAAACACAGATTAACTGGGAAAGGAAACGGCCATGAACTTTGCAGAGCAATGCAATCTGCTACAGAGATCTCGGGAAACCATGGAAAACTGAAATCAAGATGGCCAGAGCCGGGAATCGAGTTCGTATCTTTCTGAATGTGAATCTAAAGTGTTACTGTTGTGTCACTTTTCTGTCCGGTACAGAATGTGTAAAAAGTAAAGTCATTAATCAGCATTCGCTGTATCCTAGCCAATCTCTCAAAAAAATTTTATCTTTTTCTTGCCGCTTTTATTATTTCCCGCTAATAAAAATAAATATTGGGACAAAAATCTTGAAAACAGGAGTGTTTCGAACTACACTTTTGTTATCAAGTCAAATCTCTGCAAAATGGACAGTTCAGTGAGCGCTGTTTCGTGCTCACATGTTCTCGTAATTTAGAAAACAAAAATAAAGTTCCAAAAAACAATTGTTATGTGGCTTTCTTAAAAAAATTGCTATGAAATCAAAACATATGACGAACACTTCATAGAAATTATAAAAGTTGTTCGCAATGACTATAAGCAAACCTTTATACTATGAAAATATTTGTAGACCGGAAATTCAAAAATATCTGAGTGACAAAAGAGACCGAAAAAGATTATTACACCAAAATGAACTATTTGTCAATGCCTATGTTTTGCTGTAAGAGCTTAGTCCCAGTAATTGTCCTAATAGATTTTATGATCCTCGAACAATTGTATGTTCCATATGTACGCATGCTCTTGCAGCACTGTTTTCCCTTATTTTCTCAAAAACTTATTTTTGCACTTAGATAGATTAGAATTTCCACTCTAAAAATTGTAATGGAAGACATGGTAGCATTAATTAGCATATTTTACAGCCTTGGAAGCGTGTAAAACTCGTTACTGGAGTTGGCCAACTATGAGATGTTATTTGTAGCAAAGATAAAATATGTCAGTAATGTGGGTCAGGTGAAGTAACAATGCTATGCAAATTTAAATTTTCAAATTATTGAGCTCTAAAAATATGGCATCACGTAAGACAGTTGTTTTCGTTTGCCGCCCCTTTGTAAATTTAATAAACCCGCGCGGTTACTATAAAGCCAACTCGTAAAATTTTATCATTGTCATTGCATGCACCGTTGCAGCTGAAGGTTTTCTTATTTAATAACGTAGATTTCACTGGTACTGAGTTCAGAGAATTCAAGCCAGCAAGGTAACTCTCACACATTGGAACGTTTTAGTGGTAGGTTTGAGTTTATGTCAGTTTAATTCAAATTCCGGAGAGGTAATAAGTTTCTGTAATCATCAAGAATTTTGTCAACCACTAAGAAAATAAATTTTCTGCAATGAGTCTGTCAACATCGCCCTCTTGAGCCCGATACATGGAACAGGTCAGGTCGTCTTTGCGAATTCTGGTCTCGACAGGCCCATTCCATTCTCTGTTAGTAATTTTAATGATTTTTCCTGGTTTGCTTGTAAGCGTCACTGGAGTACAGATATTTCCACTTGAATTATTAATTCCTTTCATTAAGTGATGGCACTAGCAGGAAAAACATCTGTTGAAATCACTCATACGAGTTGTGATTCGTTCCAACTACGCAGCCGGTACTATGTTAGGACGTGTCCGACGTAAGTTACTACCCTGACAGGAAAATAAGCTTGACTCAAACTTTAATCAGGCTTGCCATGAGAATTCTGCAAGCATGCACCAAGCTTGTCATGTCAAACCATAAGCTAGAATCAAGCTTGAATCAAGCTAACTAGTCTCCACACAAGCCTGCAGCAAGCTAGCGAGTAAAGCTTGATTCAAAGTTGTAGCAAGCTTGCCTTGTACAAGGCAGGATACAACTGTAAATAATAGGCTTGACTCAAGCTTGAATCAAACTTACCAAATAGGGCTTGTATTGGCAAGCCTAAATCAAGTCAATTGCAGGCTTGCCACAAGCTTACATGCTATCTGGGTACATACATTAATTATAAAATATTTATGTATAAAGTATCTCTACATTTCATTAGATAACAAATTTTGAAATTTAGTTTTGTTTTCTTTGCACGGAATGGACGACTTGGCCAGGAGCATTTGCACACTGAAACATGGGTAGAATCAGCTGTTTTTTGCATATAAAATGTCAGAAAATGTTCATAACAACGTTGGTTGGACAGTTCCTGTGCATTAATAAACATTTGCAACACACTCGGTACCAATTTACTACTGATTTGTCATATACAGCAAACTACAAAGATTTATAATTGCATTTATAAGATTCAGTAATAAACATTTGATGCAACTAAAATGAGTCATATTACTGTTAACAATACAGGGTACTTTCATCTCATGTTTCTTAATAATTGTAGCAAACTGTAATGATTACAACAAATTAATAGAAAGATTGCCAAAAATGATAGTACAGTGATTATTTTTGTTACATGCACTTTGTATGCAGGCTTAATCAATATCAAGCGAAATAATAATCGTGGCCGTGAAAATATTGTGATAAGAACCAACATTTTTTTCTGACGTACTAACGACGGCCATAAAACAAATGTCATGCAATTAAGGCTCTAATGTTTTTACTGTTTTTGCAATAATTATTATTTTTAGCTTAAATGAGAGCAGAAATCAAAAATTTATTTGGTAGTTTTGTTTAAAATGGTTTTAGCTGTAACAGATAATATTTTACAAACAAGAAATCATATGATTTTGACTAAAAAGTATTTAAACCAGAGTTTTGCTGATTACATAACTTGCTGAAACCATGATATTAACAACCTTGGAAAAATCAGCCAAAATTGACAAAATCATTTTAACAAACTCCCAAATATATTTTTATACCTGCTCTCGTTTAGGTGTAAAAAATTCTTATCGCTAAAAAAAGTACAAAGAGAAGGGCATTGCCTTAGTAATGGAAAACGTATGTTATAAAAAATTTAAAGGAGTAGGTGAGAAAAGCTACATACAAACGCTGGTGAGAAAACTATCATTTTTGCCAAAAAAAATTTTTTTAACTGGGTCTGACAGTAAATTGTATCATATATCTCACTGTAGCTTTTTACTCTCGTAAATAGTTTTAAAGGAATCTTTTCGCACACTGTATTTTCAACACTGAGAAAAATAAGTCGGCACTTTTTGAATGAGAAATAAAATTTAACTTTACAAACAGAAATTCTTGCAACCACATGAACGTTAATACCAAGCAAATCATAAGTAAAATCAAGAAATTACGTGTACAGTATTCACGTGAAAATTAGCCTTCTCGTAACTGCTAAGGTGATAAAGGGAAAAACATTTAGTCACACAATAATCTAAATGACCAGAAAATGGGGGCGGTGAAGACCAAACACGAAAAAGGCTATAATGTATACTCAAACAACTTTCTTGTAAAATTATAAAAGTTTGAATTTTCAGTGTATTACTGAAAAACACTCTGTCATATAACTGTAATGGATCATAAAATAACAGTCCATACTTCTCCTTATTTATAAATAAATCTTTATGTATAAAAGAAAGCACTGATTGACCTAATAACTGACTGACATCAAACTGCCACCCAAACCGCTGGACCTATAAATGTAAAATTTTTTGTGTGGGTTTCCTTTAGGTCATAGGCGAGCACTGAGAAAAGATTTTTCAAATTTGATCCTTGAGGGAGGAAAAAGGGATGAAATGAGTTTTCAACATTCGTCTACGGTAGATCGAATCCGATGGTCTGTTATCACAGGGTCAATCGTAAAAATGTATATTAGCCAATTTAAGGATTTTTCGAAACTCCTGAAATTCGTTTTCGATTAATTCTTGGTTACCATCATATGGGATACAAAGTTGCTTTACACTTCAAAATTATGACTATGCGAACACCAAAATTCATCTCCTTAAGAGAAAAAAGGGGGAAATGTGTTTTTATTAATCGTCTGTACAGTTCAAACCCAATAGGCTATCGTAACTTTTACTTCAGTTAGATATGTATACAAATTAACACCACAGAACTACAAGATGTTTCGAGAGTCTTTAATTAAGGGGGTGAAAAGATGTAAAAAGTTTTTTCAATTATTCTTCCACAAACATAGAACTAATTGAGATATCAACATGCAGTCCTATTCAGAATGATGTTTACGTAAAGACTTAAAATATATTTCAGAATATTTTTCGAATTTCATTCCAAATATGTAAAAAAAAACATAAAATATTTTTTCGTTTCATGATCAATATAATATCGATCTAAATTAATTTTTTGGTAGTGACGCGATTTTAGCTTCGGTTTAATGCTTGCTTGCTTACTTGAAATGTAGTTTAATAATTTTTTGAAATTTGATGCCTAAGGAAATGAAAAGGTATTAAACAGGACAAAACGTGTTTCCAGTTAATCGTCTATCATCTATATATTTTAAAATCAACGGGTTATCGTCACTTCCACTTAAACTTGAACCCATACAATGGCAATAATTGTCTATAAAGTTTTTTTTTAATTCAAAGCTTCCTGAGAGGGTGAAAAGACATGGAAAGTCCTTTAGATAATTCCACGAGTGCTATCGACCCCGTCGAGACATACAGTTGCTTTTTGTTCCTTGGTGATGAATACGCAAATGTCCATAAACAGATTTAAGAAATTTTCTAAATCCAAACACTTAAGAGCTATGAAGTAATGAAAAATTTGTTAAATGAATCGTCAGTTACACTTTGACTCAATGGGTTGTCGTCGTGATTTTCACCTGAACTGGACGTGGTACTTATAAAAAATTTTAACGTGTGGGGGTAAAATAATGCGATAATATTTCTGAAACAAATTTACTGAAAGTGTTAAATGCGGCAAAATAATCTCTGTTTTAGAAACATTGTGAAAAGAAAAATTGTTTCACAAAACTTTTGTGGTATCCCCCGATCTTCCGCTGTACGTTATTATGTAACATTAAATTGAAAACCCGGCAAATGAAGTTGCGGGTACCGGCTAGTACTTATAAAAGAAAATCAGTGGGCGTGAATGTGAAGCGAGCGACTCTTTATTGCTATTTTTTATTTTGAAATCAACAAATGTAAGGAATCTTTGCAATTTTCGAAGTGCCATACTGTTGTTTACCTTGCTGTTCAAAGTTAAATAATTAACCATGTTTTATTCTTTTTATATGAAAAATCATGCCAATGCATTGAGACTAACGGCGGACGCAAGATTTCTTGCACATAAACAGCTGATTCTTTCAGCATGCAATCTGATTTGATGTAATAGGTTAAATTGTATATTCCATATGTAAACCTAAAAGCAAGTTTCGATAAACGGAAGGCAAGCTGCTCCAGCCTGCCATCCAGTAATACTGATATCAGCGAGCCAGCACAGTCGCTCCAACCTTCTTTGTTTTAATATTGGCCTCCAGGCGAGTTTGGTACCTGTTATTTAACATCTGTTTGACAACCAATTAGTCTGCACTGGTCAGGGTCAACTTAGTGGGGTGGCATGTCCCTCTCCCTCCCTCTGCACCAGTTGAGCGACAGTAACGTGGCCTGCCGGAACTTTGGTGAACTGTTTACAGTGTATGTGATTGCCAGCTATCCAAACTGCAACTCTATTAGTTTATGATAGATTGAACTATGTGTCCCTGTTCTAGTCTCTCAAGTTATTGAAATAGTGGTGCCACCTAAGAGGGAAATGTGAACAAGATAGTGTGTAAAAACATATATTTTAGTTTGCCACATGAAGCAACAATTGTGGTTTCGCCCAAAAATTGTTTCTCCTAAAGTACTTTCGCCTAAAATCATTTTGCCTAAAGTATTTTTGCCTAAAATCATTTGGCCTAAAGTAGTTTAGCCTAAAGTCGTTCAGCCAAAAATCTGTTTGATAAAATGTCGATAAAGTCGTTTTGCATAAAATAATTCTGACTAAAAAAGTTATGCCTAAAATTGTTTTCTTAAAATACTAGCATCTCGCTTAACTTGTGAAAAAGTCTTTCAGCCTAAAGTCGTTTCGTCTAAAATTGTTTTGCCTAAAGTACTCTCGCCTAAAATTATTTGGCCTAAAATATTTTCTCCAAAATTCATTTGGCCTAAAATATTTTCTCCAAAATTTCTTTTGCCTAAAATCATTTAGCCTAAAGTCATTTGGCCTAAAATCTGTATTTTTTAAATTTCATACCTTTGATAAACTTGGAACAAAGTCATTTGCCGAAAATAATATTGCCTAAAATTGTTTTGCCTAAAATGCTTTCTTCAAAATCCTGCCCTCCTCGCTTAGCTTGCTCAAAACTCATTTCTCCTAAAGTTATTTTGCCTAAAGTCATTTTTCCTAAAGAAATTTTGCCTGTTTAGCCTAATACACTTTTGCCTAAAAGTAATTTTGCCTAAAGTCAATTTGCCTATGATTAGGCAAAACATTTTTAAGCAAAAAGACGGATACCCATAAACCAATCAATTGTTGCACTCCTTTGAAAGACTTAGGTCTGAGAATATTGGCTATAGGGGCATCTTTATTCCTATTCATACACAATCTTCCATCCCTAAATACATACCCGAGAACCTTAACTTCCTTCTGAAACCACGCCACCTTTTTGGGGTTTGATTGTCAATCCTGCCTAATGAAATCTAGACAAGTCTTCCTTTACATGATCACTGTGTTCAACTGTCTCACTATAAATAATTACTCATCCACATAACTGAAAAAGTAATGAAAATTTATGTCTTCTAACACATGATCCATAACATGAGACAACGCCCGAGACTGAATGAGGCACCCACAGAAACCCTATTGAATTGATGACCCCAGGGACTTCAAAAAGCCATGTACTGCCTACATGTGGGATGCAAAAGACACTGATGGAATGAATTATTAAGATCCAAAATAGTGAATACTCTGGCCTTTTCCAAATGCTGTAATGCAATCTCTACCATCTCTACTGGAAAGGGATCTAAATTAATTTTTTTACTACGACTGGATAGATTAGTTACAATACGATATCCGATATCCGCCATCTTTCTTATTCATCAGAAAAGCTGGAAACACATACTCTGAAGATAATTTCGAAATCACTCCTTCGTCCAATAGCTTACGAATTACACCCCTCATAGCCTCAAGTTTAGGCGGAGAATAATGAATGACAGGCAACTTAACATCATCCATCACACGAAATTTATAAGGAAACAAATCACATTTACCTGTTCGGGAAGAAATCAAATCCCCGAGTTCACCTAAAATTTACTCCACTTCCTTATCCTGTCGCACCTCCCGAAGACAATTCAACTCGTCCCAACCCTTATCGCTGGCTCGCACAAAGGGTACAAAACTATCCTGCTAAAAACCAAATTTCATGTCCGATTCACCCACATCTACCGAAACCCGTGCAAAACCCAAAATATCAAGACCAATCACGACATTTACAATTAACTCATCACAAATCCAAAACCTGAAATCCCAAGAAAAGGCACATAACTTAAAATATAGCACAGCTCGACGTGTGCACACGACTCCCCTACATCGGCCAACATGGCCATCAACTCATTTTCACTCTCAACCTTGAAGTGGAGACGGGGATTAATCCGTAAAAGTAAATTAAAAAGGAAGCCTTTATAAAGGAGCTGGTAGCTCCGGTGTCTATCATTGCTAAACCTCGCACCCCATACCAAGAAGATCATACTACACATGGACACGGCTTGGCTGCACCTCCCTTAACCTTTAAACTCGCAGGGACATTCAAACTACAACTCCTCCTTCCACCCCGCAACGAAGAAGGCAGACTTAGTTTTCCGAACTTCTACGATTAGCGAGCTTGGGACATTTCACCCGATAATGCCCTTCATTCCGGCAATAGAAAAACCTCCTCAGTTCCCAAAATACCGGCCTTTGTTTATAATCGCTCGTCTCATGACCAAAATTGGAGCAGTTACTACAGTGCCCGTTCCAATCTCGGCATCATATTCTTCCCTATTCTCATCAAAACTTCCCCGCCTACCCTTTTCTACTTTTGAATCAGTAGGATTGTTGTTCCCACCTTCTTTAGTACCCAAATTGAATTCATCCCCGGACTCCTGCAGGCTCACCCTGAAAAACGCCTCATTTGCCAACTTATTCCTAGGTTGCAATTTGGACGTTTCTCCACCGGTTCTCTCCCCTTTCAAATCCCGATAATACCGACTAGATTCCGCTTTACCCTTCTTCACAGTACGCAAAAACTCATATAACTGTGCAATCGTCGTAGGCATACCAAAAGTCCCTTGATGTAATTTTGTACTCGGGTCTCGCCTTTCCATTACTGTCTTAATTAGCTTCTCCTCAGTGAACTGCAGATATTGGCCCATCACGTATTTCCTAATACTCTCTATATACGTCAAAAGCGAATCTTGTGGTCTCTGACCGCGTTTTACAAACCTGTGCTTATATGTATGCCAAGTGTCATTAGACACCCAATTCAACAATGCACATTTATACCTTTGGCATGCACACCCATTGCCCTGCACCAATGCTTCTGACAATATGGTAGTAGCCTCGCAGTTGACCTTAAAGGCAAGAGATTGCATAAAATACTTTTCTTTTACTGGTTTACATAACAACAATTCATCTAAAGCCAAAATAAAGTTCAATACCTTTCCTTGTTCTAGAACTCCCAACTTCGGCACAGACCCTAAACTTTGCAAAAACAAACATTGCTCTGCATTCGTCAGTGCACCCTGAACATATTCAGAGACTTCCACTTCAATGGCATTTTCTACATGTCTGAACGAATCTACATAAGAAACAATACACGCCCATAAAAGTGTTGTTTCGTCATCCTCATCAAAACTACAACCTGAGTCATTCAAATATTTTATTAATTCTTCCCTACCCAGCACAAAAACAAATGCTGTGGCTGAGTTTCCCACCATATTTATTTCCCAGATCTCAGAAAGTACACCTCTCTCGTCTTTCACACAAAAGAAAGAAAAAAACACTTTACCAGGATAATGACCACCACACCTGCATGGGACTCAAACCAATAGCAGAGTGACGTAGTTGAACACAACGCCAATATGAATGGAACTGGACAACGTATAAATACACTTCCATTGGTATCATTTAATGCAAACAAGGAAAATGTCTAAATCCATTCAGTACACAAACTACATTCAATTTACAAATATTGCCCGTAGCTAAATATACTACATCTTCCTCACAAAAAGAAAACATCAAACCCTCTCCTTGATCCTATACCTATACCCCAAAGGCCTAATACAACAGACAAATAAACCTTAAGAGTTCTATAATAATTTCTTACATTATCCACTTTAAACTGTTTACATTCACCCAACATACAAATTGAGAGCAGGACCACCCCTTTCAAACTATATATTCTCTAATAATCTCGTAACATGAGCGACCTCATAAAAAACATTCATAAATTCAGAATTAAATTGTTCAAAATCCTGAAGTTCGGATAGCGAGAATGTTCTCCAAAATCGCTGCTCAAAATGTCAAAGACCACTTTTACACTCTTTTTACCTTACCAATTCACAACAAGATAAATTTCACACCGATGACAATATGACCATAGAAATTGTTCCTCGACAAGTCGTCTGGAGAGTGATGAGTAAAATTGGTATATCAAACTTGGCTGGCACGTCCTCCAGCTGCTTCAGGAGGAGCAATGAGACAATATCACTGGATATTCTTGTTGAAATTTTTTAATGGGCACACCACCCAGTATCTAAGAAATCATAATCCATCGTTACTCTCGCTTGCACGATCCACTAATACAGCAATTAGGGCACAACTGTTTTGCGGAATCAAAGCCCAGGATCGTCCTTCACCCAATACTATTGTCAATACTCTGCCGGACAGGAATATTCGCAGAGTATAAGTGTGAAGGAAAGTTCATTTCACAATACATGACTATTTCATCGGAGTTATTTCAGACTTCCGACCAATCAGACGATCCAAACAAGAATGCCCGCCTCCACCATCCAGCTCTCCCACCTCTCCTCCTGGCTTACTTCCCCTCCACTCAATGACGAAACCAGTACTACCCTCGGCATACACTGTTAAGGCCTCCCAGGGAAATGGGAAAAGTTTCTTTTTCCAATTAGTCAAATTGACCACCAAGGGAGAGAGCATAAACCAGTGGACACAGCACACTTGCCTCTCAAGGCAGCACTATCTCTGTGTGAGTGAGTGAGAGTGTGAGTGTGTGATTGTGTGATTGTGAATGTGAGTGTGAATGTGAATGTGAATGTGAGTGTGAGTGTGAGAGTGAGTGAGTGAGTGAGTGAGTGAGTGAGTGAGCGAGTGAATGAGTGAATGAGTGAGTGAGTGAGTGAGTGAGTGAGTGAGTTAGTGAGTGAGTGAGTGAGTGATTGATTGATTGATTGTGTGTGTGTAACGGAATGACCCCAGTTTAAGAATGACTCTACTAAAAATGTATGGTCAAAGGAGTAGCGCACACACAGAGGGTCAGCGCTCTGCATAAGCTACCAAATTGATATTTTTAAGGTACTTGGTGTCTTTTGATTGCATTTCGGTGACCATTACCAGTAAAATAACCAGAACCAGGCATGATATGCGAGGCCAGTCCAGTCCACCTGTTCTTAAAGGCTGTCCGAGGAAAGCAAAAGGATGTCACTACAATCTTACGGGTACACTCCGTGATACCATAATGAGACATGATACCAAGGGAGATAAACAATGTCATTTGTCAAAGAACTGTCAAAACAGAGATTACCACAAGAGTTTTGAGACCTGACAGGCCCATAAATACTAACATAAGGGATGAAACAGGACTTTCTTGCTACAATGATAGGTGAGATCACATTAACTGAAGGTAAGAAGAGAATTCAATTTCGTAACAAGATTCTTGTACCTAAAATAAAAAATCAATACATTTGGGAAACTGAAATTTTACATTGTTTAAATGCTGTACTGAGACTTAATCATGAGTATTGACAGAAGGCACATTCTAAGACAATTTTCAAAGTGCAATGCTGATAAAAAATATAAAATTATAACACCCAGCCCTCCGACTTACTAAAATTGCATTATCTGCAAGATAACAAAAAAACCTAGGCATGAAGTCTTAATATCCTGGTGTAAACATCAATTTGTGCTCAATGGAGGGCAATGGAATTTTTATATCAGTTGGTCCATGATATATTTCCAAGTATAATAAAAGTGAAGCAAGAATATTTCTACTGCATGCATTCAATTTTACAAATGTAATTTTTTATTTGCAGGAAAATATTTATTATGTTTAATACTAACTAAAAGTGAACAACAGGTTAAAAAATGTACAAGAATGTGAAATATGTAGGCTCTGTTTTCAGTTAAATCTGACAAGTTACAGTTAAACCCTCTTAAGAAAATTCCCATTTAAAAAGTTTCCTGCTTAATAAGTTGAATAATTTTGCACATTGTCTATTTGAACATGGATAAATTAACCCTTTTAAGAAGATTAGCATTAAATCCTTCTCTCCCACCACAAAAGTCTTAACAGGATTTTACTATCAATGCCTTTAGCATAATTTGTTAGCCGGTCCTAAAAATACATTAATTAATGATTAAATTATTTAACAAACTTCAAAAATAAAATACCCAAATACTATACCTATTAGAAAAAGTTCTCTCCTTGTACGGAATATTTCTTTCCGACATGATTGGTTTAGGAGGGACCACAGGTTTCTTGTCACCTTTAAAAAAAGGACCAAAATATTAACTAAAACATAGTATTTTTAGAAAACTAAATTAATTCACACATACCAATGCCAAATGTTATTATTATAAGTAAGAAACCAAACAATTCAAAAGAACACAAAGATTTTTAATATAAAATTTATATACAGACTATTAATAAATATACTGTTACCATACAAACTAGTTCTTGTATCACTTGAATATGTTACAAGTTGTCACAGTAGTTTTAACAAAGTTTTTATTGAAGCCATATAGAAAAGGCATACATAAAACACCCGACCATATTTAGAATAGCAAATGTGCATCAGACACAACCGGACATAATCCAAAATTTTTGAAATTCAAGACCCAGGGACTGGAAGTAACAAACATTTAAACAGTTACACATTATAGTAACATACATGGTATTGCAAAAAATTAAGCTTTTAATAATTTTAAAACTTAATTACATTTTTTTCCCAAAATAACAATAAATGTCTAACCTATTTATGTTAATTTTTAAAGAGATTTTAAGAGCATTACATTGAGTAGGGCTCTTAACAGTGAGTCATCATTGCCACATGTTTGAGCACGGCAAATGGTGTCCCCTAGAGAGTGATGGGGGGGGGGGTATACCAGTGAGGTGGCAAGTATTCAGTTCCAGTGGTGGGGATGCACACCCTCTGCCCACCCAAATTTTGTTCTTCATTTTGTGCTCGCCATTCCTGGAGACATAGCCATGTTTGGGAAAAGCAATGTGAATGGGCTCAGAAGGCAGGCATTCTTGTGCAGCACAGTGTTCATTTTATTTAGAGACATTACTTGTGACTACATTTTCTGCTTGTAAAAATTATTTGCTCTCATTGTCTTCCCGTGGTGGCATGACAAAGTCAAAATTTGACAGTTATTAGAACATAGGAATAACAAAAAACCGAGTGAATTACTTGAACGAAATAATTTAAGCTCGAAGTAGATATTATGGGTAGAGATGATGGTTTATCGCGGGGGAAAACTTGACTGTTTGCTGGGTTTCAACATATGTTCAGCTAATAAAAAGATTACTGCTTTTACATGGAGCTGTTACCCCATCAAATTTTGATGGAGCCAATAAGAATCCCATTGTTGTAAAATTTTATGACTGTTATTGGTCTGCAGACAACTACGTTGCATCAGGCGGATGAAACTCAATCACACATGTTACAAGAAACTAGTGTTTTAAAGGGTATGTTGACAAACAAAAATTTTCGCGATATACCATCATCCCTAGTCAATATGCTAACAAATCTTAAATCACACAATGAAATTCCTTTCTATTTTTTTTTAAAAATTCTGAAAATGATGACGGTTTACTTCACTTATAGCAATTTTTAAAAAAGACGAAAAGACTTTGTTGTGTGTTTTTAAATATTTTCGCATATGACCTGTAATATCTCATTTCAGTATAATATATTTTATTTGAGTAAGTCACTCTGTTTTTGTTATTCCTATGTTTCGTCTACAAGTGGAAAATGCAGTCACAAGTAACATCAATGAAACAAACACTATGTCGTGAAAATATAAAATTATGAATACACATGATTTGTTGTTTTGAAATGACAACTTAACATAGTACACTGGTTTTTAATTTTTTTCTCTGTATCCATTGAAAGATTCCTGAATAGCCAAATAATGTAATATTCTACTGTGCAATAGTATATACTGCACTTATATAATGGGATCACACAAATTTGAATATTTCTTATCACTCTCATTTAGGTTTCCAATGGCTTATTGAAATCCTTTTAGACTTAGATGTAGTATCATATAGGTCCTATTAGTTACTTCTTCGACATGAATTTGAAATAGATAATATTATATATTTTATTAATTTAGGACTGATAAGTGCTACTTTAACAAACTGTATACTGCCTTACAGAATATTAACAGACCACTTGTGCAGCAATGAGGCTGAACTGCACACCACCTTGCTTCTTAACGCACAGTGACACCAAACGTTGCCAATTCCTTGTGAGGTTCGGTGTTGCCAGCTTTTACAGTGCTTAAGCTAAATTGTATGGCATTTCAAATAGCGTTTCTTGAGAGTTATATTACTTCCAACAGCTTTGCAGGAGACATTTTAGTATTGTGTTTATTTTAAATTAACTGCTATGATCTTGAGTCCCTGTTTATATTTGTGTTTTATTTAAGGTGGCGAAATTTGGACCATTAAGACACACACTTACTTCTTACCAGCACAAGTGCACATACACGTAATACATACAACACTTTCGTACAATTATGTATGGTAGGGTACTTTTGTCGGTTTTGCCAGGTCTAGCAGAAATAGCAGCCCCTTTGAATCTGTTAATAAATAAAAGGTGTTGAATTGTAGTACGGTGATCCAAGAGAAAGCTTTCCTTAGGTTAAAAATTATGTTTTCTTCTCCTCCTGTATTGATGTTGCCTGATTTCACTAAGCGTTTTGCGATCCACATATCAGGTATAGTGTTGGGAGCTGTGTTGGCTCAAGAAGTCGACAGTGTGTTTGCGCCTGTAGCATTTAAGTCATTTATTTACCTCATCAGACCACAGTTTATCCACATGATTACATGAAGTATTACCGGTTTTGCTTGGATTATAAAAGGTTTTTTTGTACCTGAAGTTCAAGAAATTTAATCTGTACACAGATAATCAGGCATTGAGATGATTACTTAGCCATCATAATCAGATGGGCGAGCTGAGGAGCTGGATTCTTCACCAGTCTCATTTTAGGTTTATAGTCCATCATGTGCATGGGAAGAAGAACATAGTAGCAGATGCCTTGTCCAGGATGTTTACAGACTGAATTTGAAGTAGTTTCTCTCAAGATTAGTTCTGTTAAGTTGCTCCCAGACTTTTGTAGGGCCATCGCTTAAATCAGATGTACGCTCCTGTCACTCTCGTCAGAGGTGTAAACCACCTCAGAATTATAATTTTGGTTAAGTTCCTCTCGTTGTTCCTCCTTGTCCCTGGTACACTGTTCATGTTAACACTTTAGAAAGGGTAATGTGTGTGTTTTGAACGTCATTCATTATATTTCTAAATTTACATTTCTTTTGCCACTCAGAAACACGAAAGCTAGTACCGTAATAAAGCATTTGAGTGAAAAAGTTTGGAAGATTTTTTGTTCACCTGCTAATACTGTGTCTGATAATGCTAAGTATTTTCAATCAGTCCTTTTCAAGAATATGTGCTTCGAATGGTCCATCAAACATTTCACCTTAAGAGCATATGGAGCGGTCAAGCATTCGTAGATGGGAAAGGAATAGCAACAAAATGTTTGTGGGAAGGGTGTATGGTCGTAAAAGTGTCAACCCGTGTCAACCCGTGTCAACCCGTGTCAACGTATCCCTCCTTCCCTTCCCCCATCCGTAGAGAGCCCAGCAGTCTTCACTGCAGGCTGTATAGTAGGAAGTGTCTCCTCGACCAGCTGTCTTAGCAATGTCAGTACGGAAAACATTCAAAGCAATATTTGTCTTCGATTAGATGTGTACGTATTTCTATACGAGGATTAGATTTTAAAATATCTGTATAGTGTTATCTGTTTGCAAATAAAATGACACATTCTGCTGTAGTGATGTGCTCTAATGCTACTTTCATAAACTACACAAAACCATTAACTTGTTTATTACGACATGGATATTAATACAATACATAAGTTTCAATGTTAACCTCCACACAGGGAATGAGTTAATAACGTAGATAGCTAAAATTATATAAATAAAAAAATTCTGGAAAAAAATCTATTTCAATTTCAATGAACAAACTGGGAAATAATAAATAATAAATACTCTCAGACTTGACTACATACATCATTCATTAAATGAAAACATTATAGTTTTACTGCCGCACTTAATAGATTTAATTTCGTGGCTATGCCATTATAAACCTTGTGCAATATTATCATTGTTCAGACTAACATAAGATCTATACGTTCGAAGACAATCTCAAATATTCGGAACAAATGTGTGCACATTGAAAACAATTAGGAATGTAATAAAAATATTTACTGCAGGTGTGACATACATATATAAAATATGATACCAGAGAAGTGTATGTAGATTAACAGCTATAAGTAGTATTAAATAGTGGTAAAGGACATGCCCTAATACAATACATAGACACTGCAAGAAAAATAATAAAATATATTCAAAACTACTAAAATATCCAAATCTAAGAATGAGACCAAAGGGCAAGTGAGCATAACTCATTTACTTCACTTGAATGATAGAAAGCAGTATAACAACTCTACAGACAAATGACGGCAAAGAGTGGCATTAAATTGGAATGCCTTTTCAAAGCTTTTAATGCAAATTAAGATCCGAGTACAATGTCCACTACTAATCAAAAAATAACAAATAAAATTCCCTCGAACGTTATAACATCTAATAACAAATTAATACAGCTGAACAAAAGTTTGGAATGTATCTTGTTCTGAATTTTATTTTCAGTTTTTCTGGTCTCTATTTATGAAAATTTAAACAACCTGACTGTCTTATTTATTAAAGATTTGAAATTGGCGCCACTACAAACGTAATTTGAAAATGTATTACTCATCAGTTGATTCTCGTCGTACGTCTAGAATTCACAATTCTTTTCTGCTCTTCTTCTGCGGACGTAGTTCAAGTATTCCCAATAGAGGCTACGGCAGTTGTGCATGATACAGTTCGTTAGTGCAAGCCAAATTTGAACTGCTCGTGGCAGTCTGTTGTGATCTCTTCACTGTTTTCCCGGAACCACGGTCCTCTCACACACTTTATAACCACAGAATCCACACTTGTTTACGGTAAATACAAATTGAAATCACTCCAGGCAAGGACATGTGTCTTTCCTGTGCTAGCCTGAAAAACCATCATGTCCAAAAACACTTTCAAATCCAACGCGATAAAACATTACCCTACACAAACCACACTATCGGAAGTTTAACAATAAAAATGTAAAACATTCTAGACAGTGGATTGAAATTTAGACAGCATGTTACCTTAGAGCAAATAACTTTTATTACTTCAAAACATGGTACTCAATGAAATCCATCATTGATGATAAGTTGCACAGTAATAACATCACAGAAGCTAAATTAATCAATAAGAGAATGATTACAAATCAGAAATTATATAACACACATCAACAGAAAATTAAACTAACGGAAAATCAAATTTTCTCATCATGCAACAAATAACTTAACAATAAAACAAATATGATGACTAGCATAAACAAACGTAAATGACAGACGTAAATAACCAAAGTGAAAACTCTTCAAGTTCAGAATGTGAAGTTTTTTCACATGTCATATATTAACATAATCATACATCATAATATAACAACCATAATAGCAATAAAATTAATTTCAGAAGGTATAGAACCTAAACATTTAATAAGTGTTAACTTAAATATTTACACACATTATTCAATATGGCCTGCTTGGAATGCTGGAACACTAACTAATAAATAAGTTTAATTTATTAAGGTACAATTATTATTGAGGCCATAATAAGGATAATAAGGAGTATTTCAAATATTGGCGGACAGCATTTAAAAGATTTCTAACGGAATACTTTTGAAAACATTTGTGACTGTCTCCAGGTATACCATGCACAAATAAATGTAGGCGTTTCTGTAAACTAATGCATGATGCACTGGTCAATCAAAACTATATATATATATATATATATATATATATATATATATATATATATATATATCTTGTTTTTGGCTTATTTTCACCACAAAATTTATAATATTTAAGAGAGTGCAAAATTCTAAAAAACTGTGAGGTTTATCGCTACAAAACAATTTATAAAAATTATAATAAAAGTGTAGCGATTCTTCTGTAAGTAAATTGGACAGTACTACTTTGAAATAATTATTTAATAAATCACTGTACAACCCCCTGCTATTGTTGTAATGTGCCGTTTGCAACAACTCCCAAAGGCCAACTGCTTTTACTCTCCAGTTCTCCAATAGCCTTCCTAAAGGCACAATAATCCAATTCCAAAAATGAGGCAAGTTTCTACCAGTCGACCAACAATTACTGATAGCGTGTTAGTGAACAAAGGAGGCGTACATTCTCGAGCAAAGAAAAGTATACATATCTAGTTTTCAAAAATGTGTATCACCATTTAAATTTACAGTGCGTAAAACATACAATTCACAAATAAAGACTCATAACACACAGTACTATAAGAGAATTTCTGGCGATTGTATACCTCTGTAGCAGGTGACAAGAGTCCTTTTGAGTGGACAACTCATTTAAACATACTTACAACAACTCGAATCACATTATTTTCCATTCGACTCGCGAACTCCATGCTCCCAACATGCATTCATCACACAATTGTACCTTACTTCAAGAACCTTATCCAACCCAGGGAATAATACTTGGGATTTTAATGCTTATTTCTTCCAATAAATCCCACCTTCACGGCTCGGAAAATCCACAAGACGTTCATAAAGATTATCTAAAGCACCTTCACGCCCTCACACTGGCAAATGGATGCCCGGTTATAGTCTTTTCTCGGGTTTCCCCTAAACTCTGAATCGGCAAAGGCAGGAAAATACCGTCTCGTGGTGACAAGGTTTACTCACCAAGGATCCGATGGGCCTGAACACGTGGACGCCCACTCACCATATACTGAGGATGGCACATCCATCCTTTAACCAGCCATACCAGTCAGCCAACAGTGCCCACATCGGTCAATATTGTTGAATTCTCCAACACGTTATTGCCAGCGACATCTGCCCCTGGCAACAGCACTCACTACAAGGAGCTGTAATCTTAACAGCTCGACGTCAAACTTTAGAGTGGCCTCTCCGCTGCACCCGCCGCCACACAGCGGCTCAACCCCTGCCCCTCCTCTTACCTACAGCGCCCCTGCCGGCGGCCGACAGGACCGAACCCTCTCACCTCCCAGGCCCTCCCCTCAACGGCCAGTGGAGTGGCAGATCCGGCGGGACAGAGGAGGCTACAGCACCGTCAACCGGGGCAAAATCCCTCAAAGAAGCAGCCAAAACCCACCACCATTCGAAATGCAAAAGAAGGAATAAGAGGCCCTAACTAAGGGAAATAACCCTGCCCAAAAACAAGGGCACAAATTCAAAAAACCCACCCCAAATTCCTTAAAACACAAGGGAGACTGATCAGTAATGTATCTATTCAACAAGTAATTACTGAATGTATGACCAGATAGTATTAGTAGCTATTAGCCAACACACTACAAGAAAACCATGCACTGTGCCTACTTTTTCTTGTCTTTTTTAGCTTCCTTTGCAGACTGCGCCTCAAGGATGTATTCAGGATATCTGCACTTCAATTTACATCTGATGCGGCTATCAATAATTTCCGGCAGAATACACTGCAGATAGAAGCACTGCAACTTGGGTAGCATTATAAAATTCGTCCACGTCAGTTTATCTATGAGAAATCTTTGAATGAAAATATCATTTTCCGCATGTGCAACAAAGTCACAAAAATCTTTTACCTGTAATATTCAATTGACCTTGAATTTTGAAGTAGCAGGCATGGTTGGTTTTTAGGCTTCGGCCACCGGACTTACTCTCCAGGTACATGTTTTTCTTTCCCGAGAGCACAACTTGATGAAAATATTGCAATCCAATTGATGGAAAACACTTAATTTCTACAATTCCATCACTTCCGACTGTCGCATCCGGACTTGCTCCAAGGAAGGGACTATTACAGTGTACAAATAAGCCACACTTTCCTGTAATAACTCCTTGTAGCTCTTCGTACTTTTGCAGTGCATTATTTTCATGGAGTCTCCTGTACTGTATGGTTGCAGTATTAACGTCGTGTTTGTAGAGAATTATCTTTACGAGATTGTGCATGGAGTGTAGTCTAACCTACGGACAACAGCCCTAAAACTGGATGCCGTCAGACAATTGAGGTGCTCTTCTCTCCAAACTATGTTGTTGTGTTGTCCCACTGTTCTCTTTTCAAGCAATACTCATTTTGCCTCTGTGTCTACTTGAGGCTGTTTGCACTTCTAGGAAATCTTTGGATTTTTTATTCAGCTCTTATGCTGTTATGTCAGATTCGGTAATATCTGGTCCATACTCTGAGTCCGGTCGTGCTGTCTTCGCCTTCTTAACCTGAGGTTAGTTGGGGAGCTCTAGCTATCTCCCTCTTGGTGCAAAGTCTTTTCAACGTCTTTCCTTAACTTCTTCCAGACATTTCTTTCCAAGGACTGGAATGCCAAGATGAAACAGTATAAAAAGACAAACCTGCTGCAACTGCTCTTTGCTCGTATGACCCTCGTTTAGCAAAGTCTACTCGTTTGCCTCCAGTAACTTTTGAAACCAAGCTTATGAACCAGGAAAAAAAACGTAATAATTATTTTTTTTTTCAAATGATAACACACTTTTGAAAATTGGATTTTAAGTTAATATAAAACAGTACTTACCTTTCTGCTTGATTTGTTGTCTTGTTCCAAGTCAATCTATCTGCACAATGTACCAGTTTGTCTAATACCTTTTTTTATTGGTGCCCGAAGATTACTAGAAACTAAACGAGGCATTACATTAGCTTCTTCACTTGTTTTTCTTTTGCAGAACACTTCTCGGCAATTTTCATGATTTCCACATACATGGTCCAACGAGTATGTCTTGTCATAATGTGTCACAGGATTGTGATTGATCTTCCATACTGGAAGCTTCTTTCACAGATGAACGCACACCTTTAGTATGTCTTACTATTCGTGTAATGCTTTTAACATTCTCTGTAAGAATTCTTCTCCCATCGAGGGAATAAGTTGTATTTTCTGCCAGTTCGTGTAAACCGTCACTGAAAGTTCTTGTCATACGGTTGGCACATTTTGTTTTCTTTATTTAACGACCATATGAAACTCCCTCTTGTAAGCGATTAAACACACTGGAGTCACCATCACATACGTAGTGTAAGTATTGCAGTCGATGTTCTATACTACTGAACTGTTGTGGTTCAGTTCCAGTAATCTGAAAATCTGTAAGTTTCAAGTTCGAGGTTTTCGGGCTGGGTTTTAGTAATTTTCCGTTAGGGGTGCTCCAGTCGTCTGAGCTGCGCCTTCCCTTTTGACTTCGGTCCTGCCACTCCACTGGCTATGGAGGGTTAGGCCTGGAGGAGGGGAGGGGATAGTGTCGGCAGAGGGAAAGGGAAATAGGGTGCGTGCCTGGTGAGGAGAAGTTACTCTTGTGTCAGGTGTGGTATAGAGAGGTGGTGCTCTGAAGCCGCGGTTCCCTTGGACGAGCCGAGTCTGCTGGATCAGCTGGACAAATTGGGAACGGAGGAAGTGCCCTGGCAATCCCCTGTTGAGTGGGGAGACAGGAAATGTGCTAGCGTGACCGAGAGCTTACAAGGACGGCGGTCAGGACCGCAGGTCGGTGAATGAGAAGTGGAAGTAACTTGCACCTCTTCCGGCGGGGCGTTTATCGCTGCCATGGAGAAAATGGTACTGACTGCCTGCTTAAAGTAATGAGGGACTTTAAGTAGTGATGTGGTCAACCGCTGTGGGGTACAAGAAATGCCGGAGGACTTAGGACTCGTCATTAATGAAATAAATAAGAGTTGACAGGACCAGTTCCTTGCCTTTAGGGTCATTCGGACTGAGGCATAGGCAGGTTGCTTGTAGAACTGTGTGGAAACTGGGGCTTCTTGCAAAAGATTCACGCACTTAAAAGCAACTTAATTCGATTTGAAGGCCTTAGTGGGCTCAACATGTAGTAAACGAATTGATGTGTATTACTTTTAAAAGGGCATTGTATTGTGAACAGTCGTGGATAAATATGCTCACTCTTGTATTGTTTAGTATGGCAATAGCGTCGTGTTTATGTAAGTGAATTGATTAAAAGACTTTGAGTTGGAAAGCAGGTCAACATGATTCAAATGGGATTATATTGTGCATGTAATCAGAATTGACAAAAATATATGGAATTTCAAAATGTTATTGGTTTGTGTCCCTAATTCAAGGTTTTCTTTAAGCAACTCGATCCCCAATAGCTATAAGCATACATTGGTAGCGATCTTGGGACTTGCCCTGTGTTTCATTTGTGCTATATTACCGGAGCCTGGTTTTCAGAGGTATATTGCCTCGCAGGTGCAAGCAGGAACGGCTCAACTGCGCCACTCTGCTCCTTTTGGGGCAAGTGGTTGCTATTTTAATTGTAACCTTGAGTTCGAGACTACAGGTTTAATAAGGATTATACTAGGTTGGTGTAGGGTTATTAAATGCTTATGCTACGGCATTGTACAGTGGCATAATGGCAGCACCTTCTGACTTATTGATTGGTGTGGGCAGATTTAGTGATTTAATTAACTGAATGAGGTTTTGTAGTATGATGGTTGAGTTGCGTCAATGGGCTATTACGTGGTTTAGGGAGGAGGAAAGGAGAAAAGAGACTGTGCGCTTTGATGGTCACAATAAGAGTAACGAGGACAATGATAAATGGACGTGTGATCTGGTTAAAATGCTGCTGTGCATAGAATCCTGGGAGGTGGGGTCTGTGCTCAAGTTTATTATCAAACTTTTGCATATTCTTAGTTTAAAACAGGTGTCTGAGAAAAGTTTGTTGATGAGCCTAGCAGTGAAATGTATAAGGCCTTTTGCCCAAGTTTTGGCAGAGGCTCTATCGGCGGATGTGGTAAACAAGGCAGAGTATCTTGTTCAGGGTATCTTGTCGCGGGTGTGCCCGGTGAGTGTACGGAGGAGTTGCGTAAGACAATTTGTGGATCGTTTTCAGAGGCCGGGAGAGCCGTTTATAAATTTTGTACAGACTGTTATAGACAATAGTAGAGCATTGGGTAAACATAGAGAGGAAAAGGATCTAATTGCCCTAATTATGGGTAATATTTCAGCTGCGATGACAGCCGTATGTAGTTTATGTTTGTTTCCAAGCTCGTTAGCGGAGTTAAAGGTGATGGAGATTGAGATTCAGGGTCGCGAGCAATAGAGTTGTGAATATGATAATTCCCGTCGGACAAAAGAGATAGTATATTGCTGGAGCCGGAAGGAAAATTGCGAGTAATAAAAATAGACAAGTTGGAAGGGGCAAGGCCTTCACAACAGAGGCCGGCTATATGTGCAAATTGTGGTGAATAGGGCCACTGGATATTGAATTGTAACAAGGAGAGAATCGACGTAAGGCACAGGCATTGTTTTAAATGCGGTAATATGGGACATGCCAAAATACAATGCATGGAAAACGGGCAGGGGCGAGAGGGGGCATGGCCTCTACACCCACTTAGGTTGTAATTCACGCTGAGTAAAAGGGAAAGGTTATGGAAACATGATTTCAGGGTACTTACAGGAATTGAATGTCTGGGCTTTAGTGGATTCCGGTGCCACTCATAGTTTAATTGGTTGGAAGTTGTGGTAATAGCTTAACCGTCGGGATAAACGTTTATGTAGGATGTTACAAATATTGACGGTGCCGGAATTTATAATGGCGGACGGGTCAAAATTAGAGTGTGAAGGATATGTAACATTGCATTTTAAATTAGCGGGTTTTTCTTGGAATTATCATTTTGCTATTATTAAAGATTAGTGTGTTCAAGTAGTATTGGGGATAGATTTTCTTGGGCATGTGCAAGCAAGAGCAGATTTTCATAAAGGGTTATTGACCTTTGAGTTTAAGCCGGGCGTAAAGGTGAAAATGGAACATGGTAAAAATATGCGAAAGTTTTCGCTTGGGGCAGTGGGCCAGAACAGGGAGAGGGACATTCAGGCTATATTGATGGAATACAAGGATGTCATTACGAACAAAATAGGGAAATGTGATTTGGACCTGTATCATTTTCATATTACGGATTCCACGCCTATTCGGAGTAGACCCTTTCAGTGCTCGCCGATTAAATTGCAATGTTATAGGAAAAAATAGATAAGTTGTTAAAGGCAGCAGTAATAACTCCCTCAACCTCGGAATTTTCATCGCTGGGATTCTTAAATAGTAAACCAGGGGAAAAAATTTTCAACTTGAGATCAATCATGCAAAATTAAATGAGAGGGTGCCGGTAGACGCATTTCCCTTGCCTACCGTGGAGGGGGGCGTTGCAGCACCTGGGTCGGGCCAAGTATTTCTCTATTTTAGATCTGAACAGTAGTTTTTACAAGGTGTAATTACATGAGGATTGTAGGAAGTTTACGGCTTTTAGTACGCAGTGGGCTCAGTACAAATTCACCAGGATCCTGATGGGGAGCAACTTCGGTAGTCAGGCCCTAAGTCGAGTGTTGGACCAAGTAGGCCTACTTTCAGAATTGACGTGCTACATTACATGGATGATGTTATCGTGTATAGTAAGACATGGGAGGAACATTTACAACACGGGCGATCGGTGTTGGATAAACTAAGACAGGCGGGATTAACAATCAATCCTGAAAAGGTAGAATTGGGAAAAGAGACAGTTAAGTTTTTAGGTTACCTTATTGGAGGAGGTAAATTATGAGTTAACATGCATGGACAAAGTGAAACCCCTTTTTTTAAATCCCATGTCCCACTACTGCTAAGAGCGTAAAAAAAATTATGGGCATTATCGGGTACTATGCTTGATTTATTCAGAAATTATCGTATATTGTGGAGCCACTGAACAGGTTAATACAAAAGGGGGAAGGATCAACGAAGGACCTTCAAATATTTGAAGAGGCTGCTCTGTCAGGAGCCGGTTCTGCATTTGCCAGATTTTCAAAAGAAATTTAATCTGCATGTGGACGCCTTGGCTGTCGCCCTTGGGGCAGTGCTTAGGATGTGGATGGGGATACCGAATAATCCGGTGGCGTATGCCAGTAGAGTTTTAACAGACTCGGAATGTAGGTTGAGTGCCAACGAAAAAGAGTATCTGGCATGTTTGTTTGGCATGGAAAGATTCCAAGGGTTTCATGAAAGACACTGTCTTATTTTCAACAACAATTTCTAGTATTTTGGGTATAGATGGAAGAATCGAGATAGATCTGAAGTTAATAATATCTCTTATATACTCCGTTTTATGTATAAGAATTATACAGGCTATTTTCAGTCTGTGAGAAAAAATTCCAAATTCCAGGGAGTTTTTTAATATTGTTAATGTGACTTGAAATGCTTTTTCATAACACATAAGTAGTCTTAGAGTGATAAAAGTTAAAAAGTTCATTGACATAATTCTGATTTGGATTAATACTTATTTGTGTCATTAAATTAATGTTAATGTTATATAAGTTCTTTTGTGCCAGTTTATAATTGCTCATTTTATCAATTGTATTATTGCTAATTTGACTAGTGTTGTGGATAGTGTCATCACATCTGAAACACATTTTTTTTATACAGGCAGGTAGCATGTAAACGTGGTTAGTACATGAAAATATATATTGACTGTTTCAGTCGCGCCTTTTAATTGTTCCGAGATATGACAAAATTTATGTATTTGATGAGCAGTTATAGCTCTTATTTGTCTGTAATAATCATCCCTACTAGCTATTTTGTTATTGTTAAGAGTACTTATTCTAAGAAGTTGAGTAAAATAATCACTAATTCCATTTTCTATAACAACCGCATTACATTTTTCACTTTGTATGTTAGTTAGCCTATTACATTATCAGTGTATGTAGCAGATTTAGATATCACTCTAGTAGGAGAGTGAATAGTACATCTAAGATTACACATACATAAAATATCAGATTCTTTTTTTACATAGATTCTTCCAAAATATTGATATTAAAATCCTTACAAATTATGAAAATTTTGCTAAGGGAGTAAATACCATTTAAAAGTAATTTGAACCTATGCTTTTTTGCATCCCACTCCGGGGATCAATATAAACTAACAATTATAATATTGAGGTTATTACATTTTATTTCTATAATACTATGTTCAAAAATTTTGTCATTGTTAAGAGCTTTGCATTCATTACTAACCTTTTTGAGAAATAAATCATCCTTGCAAAAAACTCATAGACCCACCTTTTTAAAAATCCTTTCTACAAAAAATAATATATCTACTAGTTTATAAATATTTAAGGTTAGATGTTCATATTCATTTACATTTAACGAATGTTCAGTCAAGCAAATTATGTCTATCCTTTCGTTCATACTATCAGGAAAAGAGTTAGCAAGTCCAATTTATTTCTAATACTTTGAATATTTTGATGTAAAATTGTTACCATAGAATTTACATTTATTTTATTTGTGCCTAGTCAACCTGACATTGGTAGAGGGATAATTTCCGGTTTTTTTTTAATCTTTTCAATTTCCTCATTTTCAAACAAATTTTTTCTGCTTGATTAACTTTTCCTTGATAAATCAAATGAAATCCGTGTTTAGTATGCTTCTCTATAGCAATATGAGAAATGTCCACAACTTTTACTTCACTAAAGTATTTACACAAATTTCTTAATCTATTATTTATACTATCTGTCTTTTTGTTTACAATAAACTGACTCATCAGATCATGTCTTTGGGGAACATTTGCAACAATCACGTTTGTCTTAGTCAGCATTTTTAAGGATTGTTTCATTGATGTAATTAGTTTATTGTTTTAATTTTGTGCTACTTCTACTTAACCCCAACCTAGTATTACAAAGTCATTTTGTGACGAGTTGCATTCGTCTTTGAATATACCACTGGAAGGTTTGAGAATTTGTTCTATTGGAGCTCCAGGAAAAACAAAACTATTAATTTCGTAATACTTAATATAGTTTGATAGAATATTCCCAAGTTTACGCCCATGACAATTTGCAAACATGCTTACCTTACCTATTGTTACAAGTCGGCCCCCAGTGTGACTATTATCTGCTGTGTCCCGTTTTGGTACTTTATTTGGTTGACACTTCATTACATCACCTTGCAACCTGTGTTCTGACACAGACGTATCTTGAAGATATTGAAATCTATTACAGGTTGATAGCTCTTCTATAGATTGATATTTGCTATCAACTAAAGTGTGTGACACGGTGCTGGTAAGCATATGTGAAAGAAGTGGCTGCCTGTTAAAGGAGAGTAAAAAAATATTTTTGCTATAAGAGAGGCCTTTTATCATTTTGAGATGTGAAGGAGTAAATGTGTGGGAGCTGAGAAATTTGACAGCTGATGGAGGGGTCAGGTACTGTTTTAACCACCATTTTTAAGCCCTATGTTGGTTAAGAACATTAGTTCGTCATTAATGTGTTGTTTTTTCTTTGCTATTTGGTCCTGGTAGTTGCATTTGTCTTCATTGTTGAGTCATTATGTTATGCATGCTACGTGCCAATTGATACTTCAGTATAAAATAAGTTTCTGCTTGGAAACTGTCTTATAAAAAGTATTTTATCCTTGTCTCCTGTGGCTATTTACTTTATGTACGACTGATCAGCGCATTCTGAAATTGCACCATGTTCTTCAGTATTTCTGGGTTAGTTAATAAGGATTCTTTGTAAAATAAGTGTGTCTGTCTTTTTTATTTTACAAAATATTTGACTATAATAAAATGGAATTGTAATTTATTAACGTAAAAGTGGAAACATGTAATAGTAAAGCCTTCTGTAATTATAACCTTTGGGATGCCACTATAGCACCAACTTAGTAAATAATAATGACGTTACTGCCTTGGATTTTTTTTAACTGTAACAACATGCCATTAAGTACCTCAAGTACAGTAATTTGAAGTTTTTGTGGTTTATCTCTTTTGTTATTATGTTTTTTTCCTGTTGTAATCAAGGTAGCGCCAAAGTAAAGTAAAGTCTGAGACAAGTTTAAATTTTGAATTTATGTTTTGTGTTGGTTTGTTTATATATAAAAAGATCTGAGTGTGTCAGGGGTAAGTTGTTTTCCATTGAGTTTTTGATTTTTGCTGGAATGAATAGTTGGAATTGAAAGTGGTAATAATTATCAAGGTTATAACATTTATATTAAATGTTTTCAATAATTTTAATCTATACTACAAATTGTCCTACCTATTGCAGCAAGCCACCACACACATGTAAGTATATCTCATGGAGAATTAAGATGTGACATGCACTCAATAACCAGAGTGTATTTTGTGTGTTCTTTTTACTATTCAGTGGCAGTTTAGGGCTAGATCTCGGTGTAGAGGGATGGGATGAGAAGTGATGAGGAGTGTACTAAGTAGGAAGCAAGGATGTGGTTGATATTTTTCAGTTTTAATGAGGGTGCCTTGTCTTTGTCAAAGGGTGTGTCTTGTATCTGTGAGTTAATGTTTGTGAACAGGCATCTCGTAGTCGAGTGGCTGTACCCTATCTGTAAAGTATAAGTTTCTGAAGATGCGCTACCAGTTTCTAATGACTTTATAGAAATTAGTAGGACAAGAGAAACATAACAAAGTTGTAAGAAACACTACGATAGTAATTTTGTTCTTCTAAATGTATTCTTATATCTTTTCAAAAAATAATTCATTATACATTTTCTAAAGAAAAAAATATGTCATAAGTTAAATGCATTTGTGGGGAATACCTAAAATAAAAAAACTGAAACTGTAAAATAACCAGAAAATCAGGTATCAGCAAGCTTTCTTCGCAACAAACAACAAATACCTTAAATGCCCATTTTTATCAGTGATATGTGAAATATGTTTGTTAGTCTAAAATTTTTACTCTTGATTTGAGACAGTCTGAACATGAAAACACATGAAATTTCATAGAACGATTGAAAAAATTAATATTAATACTTATGAGTAAAGTGAAATCACATTTTAAAATTACCTTGATAATTTCTAACAGAAACTTGCTCTAAACAAATTTCAATTCCTGGTTGCTCTGTTACTGTAGAACTAATAATGTGTCAAAAGGAGGTACATGTATTTTTGTCAAAAATGACGTGACTTTCTTATCAACAAATAATAACTAGTTGTGAAGACCAAAACTTTTGAGTGTTGCTCGGTTTGTATAGAAACTGATGTAGGGAGGAGAGCCATAATTTTTAACTTTTACAGAACTCATGAATTTTTTAGCATGGTTATAAGTAAACTAGAAAGTATTACTTTCACTATTTATAACTTTAATTTGGAAATAATACTGTGTTAGTTATTTAAAGGAAAGTAAGAAAAAAAGTAGTTTAGACAATCTTCAAAGGACTTTCAACTTGAAACCAACAATCCTTTTTGCAACCAGAACTGAAGGTATCACGCAAACAGCAATAGATAACATCTTTATAGGTAATCATTTAACCACATCCAGTCAATGTCTGCCTATAATAAATGGGCTATCATATCATGATGCACAAGTTTCAGTAATCTCTCGGTTAAATGAGAGCACTGAAAAAGCCTTCTATAAAAACATAAGACAGTTCTTAGACGAAAATGCCAATAAATTCAAATGTGCCCTTAAGACAGAAAAATGGTTTTGACTGCATTATTCTATGAACGTAAATAAGAAATTTAACTCTTTTATTAGTTTCATTCTTCTGCATTATGAAAACAGCTTCCCCTCAAAGAAGGTTCGTATAAGAAATAAGGCAAGGAAAAGTCTGTGGATGATTAAGGGATTAAAAACCTCTTGTGATCACAAAAGAAAACTTTACAAAGCCACTAGAATCAGTAACAATCCAGACATAACCGATAGGTGCAATAAATGTTGCAAAATTCTGAGAATTATCATTAAAGAAGCAAAAAAAAAAGTAATTTAGCAGTCTTATTAAAAATTCTGCCAATAAAATCAAAACTACTGGGAACATTAAAAAAAAAGAAACAGGTAAAACAATGGAGCGTTTTTCAATAATCTAGCTAAGTATTGGAAATACAACAGTTCCTTACACAAAGACAGTGACAAATGCTTTCATTTCATATTGCCTAAATGTTGTTAATATATTTAACAAAACATCTGAAAGTCATAATATGAACCATGTTGTTGATATTCAATTTAGCAAAACATCTGAAAGTCATAATATGCACCAAATAGTATTAACACAGAAGTCAGAATATCCCCTTTTTATATGTCCTAACACTTCTGCAAAAGAAATTTAACTAGTAAAAAGTTTAAAACCAAAGTTTTCCTGTGGCTATGATGGCTTAAGCAGTAAACTAATAAAACATTTTGCCTCACAACTTAGTACTCCGTTAAGCCACATATGCAATTATGTATTAAATGGTAGTGTATTCTCTGACTGACTCAAATGGGCATTAGTCACGTCACTCTTCAAGGAAGGAGAAAAAATCAATGTAGCTGACTACAAACCAATCTCATTGCTAACAACTTTTTCAAAGATTATTGATAAACTTAACTAGACTAATAACTCACTTTGCAAAATTCAAAATTTTCTCAAAACACCAGTATGGTTCGAGAAAAAAATTTTCTACCAATGAGGCGATATATCAGATCACAAATGTCTTGAGTGCACTCGGCAAAAAACTGCTATCAATCAGAATTTTTGTGACCTTACCAAAGCCTTTGATGTGTCAGTCATGAGCTGCTTCTTCAAAAACTACAATTTTATGATGTAATAGGAAGACCTAATAAACACATACACTTGTATCTATCAAGTAGACAACAAGTTTTTACTAGGGAAGACTCAAATATTGTTTATGGTGTTCCCCAAGGTTAAATTCTTGGACCTTTGTTATTCCTAGTTTACATAAATGACCTGCCTGACTGCCTAAACAATAGTTATATAACTACCTTATTTGCAGATGACACCAGTATCATAATATCAAGTAAATCAGAGGAAGAACTTAATCAGCTAGTCAAACTACATGTGCAGAATTAGATTCATGGTTTATAAGAAACAAATGAAACCTTAATGAAAAAATAACCCACTTCTTACAGTTTGCAACAAAAAATATAATCTATCAACGATAAATGTTCATTGCAGCACTTAAGGATTCGGTAAATCCGCAGACACAAAATTCTTGAGTTTATATGTTGAATGCTTCTTGAATTAAAAAACACATATTGAACATATCATTCCTAAACTGAACTCTGCATGTTTCGATTTGCGTAATGTAGTAGGTATGCTAAACAAAGATTCGGTGTCAACTGTATTCTTTGCATATTTCCACTCTATTATGACTTATGGCATCATGTTTTGGTGTTACTCTTCTAACAGAAATTAGGTTTTCCATATGCAGAAGAGGGCTGTAAGAATAATACATGGGAGAAAACAGACTGAATCTTGTAGCCCCCTTTTTAAAAGTTCCAAAATATTGACCTTGGCTTGTGAATATATTTTCTCATAGCTGACATTTATCTCTAAAAATCAGTTGTTCCACAAGAGTGAGCACTCAAGTCAACGTATAACAAGAAGTAAAAACCCTTTTACACATGCCTCTTGTCAACTTGGCTGTACAGCAAAAAGGTCCTTCATACACTGCTTGCAAGTTGTTTAACATACTCCCCAGGCACCTGGAAGATGCGTGTTTATCAAGCAGTGTTCAAAAAACTACTTAAAGAATTTGTAATCCTTAATGCTTTTTTCTTTTTACTCAGTCGATGAGTATTTGTGTGGATATATAACTGTGGAGATAGTTAATTAAGCTGGGTTAAGATTATGTTTTTTTTAAATTTGGAGACTGTGAAGAATGCTTACACGAGCTCACATATGATTACGAGCCTGAACTGACAAGAATAATGTTGAATTTCGCTCTATTGCTCTCTGCTTTTAAAAGTATATATTACTGTCATTTATTCATTTGATTGTTTTTTATAAACATGACTTGTCCAATATCTTTGTGCAAACATGTATAAAAAAAAACATCTAAGGATGTGACAAACTAAATCTAAAAAAATCTATCTAAATAAGTGTGATCAAAACTAGGTTATGTTTCTTAAAAATCACGACCATTCATGTACACATCTTAAAGTCATATTTTTATTAGGTTAATTTTGATTTTACAAAACATGTACAGTTCCAAAACTTAGTAACATGACTCAAATTCAGCAGTGACTTTTTTGGAATTCGCCTAATATGGCTTATAGCATTAAAAGATCATCAACCAAATAATATGAAATCTAAGATTACGATTATATTGTGACTTCATCGCGAAAAAGCACAAAACATTTAACCCTCACAAAATTTTACTTTAATGAACCATTAAGAAATTCCCTAAGAAGTTTAATCTTACCTAAGAATACGTAAAAATGCTCTGAAGATGTTAATACTGCCAATTTGTTACTGCAAGATGGATAAATCCTAGAACCAGTATGGTGTACAGTCAAGAGTGTCCTGAAAAACCTAACCACAATCCGTTATACACGTCGTAAATATGTAAGTCACATAACAAACATTGTGAATGCAAATAAGTCTTAACTACTAGCAAGTAGGACAGGAAAATATCTTTAGTAAATAACATGAGAAAAATAGTGTAAAGTCATTACTATCACAAACAACATAAAAAAATTCCATGGAAATAATTAATTTTGAAGGCAAAACCAAAACAAAATTTTGGGAACAGGAGCCTCAACAAATTTAACTTAAACAACATATTACCTATAGCATGATTGTCACCATAAACCAGCTAGGCTCCTGACCTCAGCAACAAGCTACTTCGATTCCCCTTATTACAGATTGCCTCAAACAGAACTTGCTAAGAAGTGGCCGAGTTATGCACAGCTCGGTTACCAGCTCTACCGGCCATGCTGAGTGGCCACCGTGAGGCCAGGAAGAGAAGTGATAGTCCACATATAGAGAAGGAGCAAAAGTAGTTTTCATCCCTCTTGCTGGAGTCCATCTTGCTCACAGTGCTTTCTGTTGTAGCTCAGAAGTTACACCAAGTACAGTTTATGAACAAAATGATGCAAATTTTTACCCCTAAAACTTTCCTTCAGAAGATGGACGTAAAAGTTCACCCACTGTAGTCAATGTCTGACACTCCCGCTTGAAACAGAACTGGACCACAGTTCTGAGGGCATACACTCACACAAGTGAAATAATAAATTACAATAACATTCATCCAATCATTGTTCATAACTTGTTTCAGATAGACAAATTGTATCCAGCACAAACCCTAGAGCAATTTTCATCAGTAGGGCTGTTTATCCTAGATGCATAATAACAACTCAGCAATACACGTGGTTTGAGAATCCCACCTACGCGGGAGTCTATCAACTGACTCAGGATCATAAACTGTTGGGGCAATGTGTGGGAAACTGCATGTTGGGGGAGGAGTATATCACAATGTAGCAGGGACTTGTCTCATGAGGCTCCTAGCAGAGGACTTGGAGGAAGCATGAAAAAAGAATGAAAAGCAAGAGAAAATAGAGCAGATTAAGGTGAGAGGCAGAGATTCTGATTGGGAATGAGGTCAGAAGGCACATCAAATTGAAGATACAAAACAAATGAAAACAGACACTTGTACAAAAATTTGCAAAAGAATACTGTAAATACGGACATGCTTCACTTTACAGTGTAACAAGACAACCTTTTTTTGTTCATCAGGGTCTCTTGATACAAATTATTGCATTGCATGTCCATAAAATCTGATGGCACTAACGTCTAAGCCGGAAAGAGGTTGACCACCCCCATTATTTGGAGAAGTTGCTAATAAATGGTTTGAATCATGTCTAAATAACCGTCAACAGTTTGTTGAAATTGTTAATAATCTAGGTAAAGGTAGATTATAAATAGGTATTATCCACATAGGAGTCCCTCAAGAGTTCCATCTTGGGACTTATACTTTCATTTATCTATATTAATGACTTACCTTCCCGTATAAATGACTTGAAATTAGATATGATCAGTTTTACAATTTTTGCGGACAATGCTAGCTTAATAATCCACTGTAAAATAATATTGATCTACAGCAATCAATGACTGATGTGACAAAGAGAATACAAACCTGGTTTACTGAAAGTGGTTTGCTATTAACTGTACTTAAAAAAAATTATATAAAATTTTAATTTTAAAGAAAAATATTTGAAATTATTCTTGACAAGTCAAATATTGAAATTCATAACACACAAACTGAGAAAAAACATTTTACTAAATTTCTTGGTGTTTATGTTGAGCAATCATTAAATTGGAAATAAGAAATCAATAAGTTATGCAAAAAAATTAACATCAGGATCCTATGTTGCTATGTTCTTAGAAAGTTGAACACACTGTTAAACAAGGAAGACTTCAAAATGGTTTAATATACCTTAATTGAGTCCCATCTAAGAAATGGCATCATATTCTGGGGAATGTCCACTCACATGAATACAGTTTTAATACTTCCAAAAAATGTAAGAATTTTAGGTAATCTTAACAGGAGACAAAGCTGTAAAAGTTTATTTGTAAAGGAAGGCATATTAACTATGCCTTCCTCATATATGCTCAAATTATTATGGTTTATTCATAAAAATAAATCACTTTTAAAAAACTCATATTTTCATAACTCTAAAACAAGAACAAAAAGTTACCCTAAGAGTTAATCATCACAACACAGCTACTTATGAAAGATGTGTCAAATTTATGGGTATATATTTATACAACAGATTATCATCAGAATTTAAAAAATACAATGATAAAAAATTTAAAATAAATCTAAAGGGTGTCTTTTTGGAAAATGCATTTCATAATGTGGATGAATTTATTGATTGGATGAATGACTAACTTTGTTTTTAGGTCCAGTCATATTTTTGCATTATGTAACTTAGGTCTCTGTAACTGAAATTGCTGTAATTTTAATCATTCATGATGACATGACATATTATGTATTTAATATTTTTATGTTCAGCAATTTTTTTTCCTTGTTTTTATACACATAAGACTAATCCTATACTACAATACATACAAGTGTAATTGTATTCACTGTGCTATGTATGTTGTTGACTGTATGTCCATAGGATGAAAAATAAACTAAACTAAACTAAACTAAAACACTTTAAAATTACTGAAACTATTACCTTGCTGCTCTCCCCTCCTCAGTGCTGCACGTTTAAGATTCAACCTAACTTTCTCTATTTTATATGCCACTAAAGGTGGTACTGCATCAGTAAACTTGAATTTACATGCTACATTGTTGCTCTGGACATCTGGACAAGGGAAGGGGGAAAGAAGGGGGAAAGAAGGGGGCCAGCCCCCTTCCCTACAAATCGAACGACTCAAATTTTAAAATATAACCCTAATGCTGCATTAATATATTTAAGAATGTTATTAGCCATTTAATTACTAAAATGTTCACAAATGCATCACGTTGTACTTTTTTGTTAATAAACCTGCGCCTAGTCCATTAAAAGTTGGAATTAGGTGTATCTTGTACTTTGCTGCAAGAATTTGCTTCTGGGTCAAAGCCTCTCTCTCTCCCCCATCTACTTTTTTTTCTGAATGTTGGTCAGCCCTACCCCTTGAGCCACACCCTTCAAACAACAATAACACTGCCTGCTCAGAGGGACTAGAAAGCGTGCTGAGTTTGGCATCCGCATGACCTGAGTCTAGTCCCAGTCTGTAGACTGAAGATACCACTTCTGCAGTGCTGTAACTGTCTGTGCCACATTAGCTTTTTTGAGCTGTTTTTATGCTGCTTATAATGTAATTTTATTTTTTGTGAAGTTACGTTGCATGAGATTTTGAAATGTGTGACAAAAAAAAAGGAAGTAATCTACTGTCAAATTTGAGTAAAGTGCCGAAGTAAAATGGAAGGGGAGATGACGATGCTGGTGTAATTGTACCGGCAAGGTTTAAAATTAATTACTTCATTAATGTATGGTCAGTTAAAAAATGTTGCTGTTAGCCTCAATCGGGGAATTTCAAACCTGCGGCGGTAACATTGTCTCGCTCAATATTTAATTTTTTAGTTCTTAGGTCATTTGGCGAAAGAACTGATAGATGGGAGTCGAGTGTTTAAAAACTACATTAATTTACCTGGTTAAAAGTTTTAGGGAAACAACAAAACCAAACATTTTGAGTGAAGTAAAGTTACTTTGTCTGGTCAAAATAACCCATGCTTAATGGGCCTCAAATGTGATACAATAAAATTTTGACATACACCCTTTAATCTCAATATTTAAAAAGTTGCCAAAATCGGTCAAGAAAAGGATTTCATGTGATTTTATTCAAGTTGTTGTGCTTGACGAGTTTTCAGAGGTAGAGCCAATCTGGTCTTGTAAAATTACTTATGTAATTTGTTTGGTGCTTGGCCCTGAGTTGTGAAATATCACTCAAAGAACTCACTAACCTCGGTTAGGTAGAACTTCTAGACATACACGCAAGTCTTTTAGACAATTTTGAACATTGTATTTTTAATTCAACTGACACTATCAAACCATCAATTACGCCTACTAACATATGAAATAAGAAAATGTTCTCATCCACTCAATGCCCAACCAAAACCGACTCGACTCATAAACGTTAATTTTTGAGGGTACCTTCCCCTAAAGATGTAAGTGCTAAGAAATGAATAAGTTACTTTTGTATTTTTCTTTAGAAGTTCTACTATTTAAGAGGTAAAAAAAGGTGGTGTGAAAAGTTTTTTAATGAATCATTGATATAGCTCGAACCTAATGAGCAAATAGCAGTGATTTTTACGTCAATGAGGTAACTCTTAAAAAGTAAATTAAGGATTTTTCAAAATCTGACTGCTAAGACGCGCAAAAATGTAAAATATGCTTTACTAGAGTGACACCTAAAAGAATTTCTAGAATTTTACGAAAATTAATACAGTAAAGGGGGAACGAGATAAAATGTGTTTCTCAGTAGCTCTTAGACCTTTAGACACATTTGAGATGCTTTTGCATCAGAATACTGCTTATGTAAATACCAAAAAAATATTTCAGGACCTTTCGTACTTCAACCAAAAAAAAAATGTGTATTCTCCAAAATATATACTATGTATCTTTTAAGACGGATAAAATATAATTATACCGTTCAGAGGCCTTGGTTTTTTTCTAATCACATAATTACTTAAGCATAACGATGAAGTGGTGATTAAAATAGATCCTTTTCTCATTGTATCTTAAACAATATGTTTATCTTAACATTAAGTAAGTGCAAGTATGTGTATGGTTGCAATTGACGGTATTGAGAACTTTGAATCTGTTATTTTCACGTGCTTGTTAAGGAAGAATGGTAGGGTGAATTGTTTTGCTTTGTATTTACAAATTTAAATAGTTTATTACGTTTGCAAGAAACATATGACTTACTTGTGACTGTTCTTTAAGTTCTTGTAATATATATTATACGAGTATAAATTCATGTATTAAGCAATATAACTGTAGCATAATTTTTTAAAATAATAATCTTACAATAATTTTATGACACGTGAAAGAAGTGCTGTTTACCATCATGTGAGAAGTGTTGACACAAAATCTTGTTTATTACAAACCTACATTAATTAATTCTGTGAGAAAATATTCCTGAATAATAGGAAATACAAATACAATCACAGTTACGAGAAAGGAGACGGAAGACAGAGGCTTCAACAAGGTGTGATAAAACACGTTAACGTTAGGGGCTATAAAAAAATTTTAAATGTAGGATTACAATGTCTGAAGAAACATTGTGATATTTTTTAAATAAAATTGCTAGTATGAAAAAATTAACAGTCAACTAAGCTGTCATTTCACATAAAAGCAAGTCAGGCAGAAAATAGAACATTATTTACAGCTGAAGAAAGCCGTTTCAGCATATGTCATTTAATCATAATACCAAAATAAATTATTCTCATTCATACAATACAAAAGACAGGAATCCATATTAACACTGTTCGGTTCATCTAGTTCTGTTCATGTTTGTCTATGCAAGATGCAAGAATTCAACAGCAAAGTCATATTGTAAATTTAAATTATTTCTGTGCATTTAAACGAAGACCTCTAAAAATGCTTATTTATCCGCAGGGAGCTATTGATAGGTCGGAAATGCAGGTGTGGCAGGTGAATTTTTAAATAATATCATCATCTTAATGAACAGAGCACTAAAGAGGCATTCTGTGATTTCGCTGCAGATTTGTATTCAACTACTCTTGTCAGCAATAAGCTTGTTCCTCCTCGTCTACAGTGACTGCCTTGCCAACAACCTGCTGGTAAGATGTCAGAAAAACATATTTATGTGACCTTAAATGGTGAAATGTAAGGTGTAAAGTCAAACAAATGCTGTTCTGTTTTATAAGATTGGTTGTTATTTTTTTGATACATCAGTTTACAAAAAAGCAGTTCCAACAATTTTAAAGGTGCTACAAATATGTTTAAAATGTGAGTTATAGCTTAATTTTAAAAATATAAGTAGGTATTCGGACTGTGTTTTATATTAACATGTAAAGATGCTGGCAATAATTTTGGCAGTTTTACGTAAAACAAAACACACGTGACATATTATACAGTATATAACAGTTAATGCGCTAGGTGAGAACTTCCTTTAAGAGTTAGTGGACCTGGCTCGTGAGCCGTGCTGTAGCGTGGTACAGAAAGTATTTTCTCATGTAGATATATTAAAAACTGTATCCCTATGGTTTTAAAAATGCCACCCCCTAATTAAAAGCATCATTACCAATCTCCTCTCCTCTCTCCTACGAAACACAGCCCGCTAGTTTAGTACTTCACACTTAAGAGGCGATGAGGTGTTTGACGGGTGTATTATATTCGATTTATCGCTTTTCCCGTTTCTGTGTCTCAAACATAGAAAAAAAGCTAGTGTCCATTAAATCTTAACTGATGGCAAATAACACATCTTTTTCTTCTGTTCATTCAGGCCAGAAATATTGCATTTCTCAATCAAGTTAATTTGAAATACTTTTGGAAAGAGATTGCACCTATGTGAGATACCAAAATACAATATATAACAGATAAATTTTTTCACAAAATAGTCGAGATTCGAACTCAATTTTTACCATTATACGTGTCTCACATACACACCACACTGCTCCTTCACACTACATGGCAACAGAGAAGCACAGAATCATTCGAAATACATACCAGACATCTATTTATTTATATATATTTTTTAACTAAATTTTGTCCCGCTGCTTTTGAGTTTACGGTTATTAAGTGTAGTTCAGATTATTTACATTGCCATTTATCTTACTTTTTTCATAGCATTGAGTAATCTTGATTCCGTAGTTTTCACATAAACGAGCATATACAGTAACAGCTGAACTGTTGAAATGTCCCACTATCTTGACAACTAATTTATGACTATCCAAGTAATCTCAAGCAATTATTGTGATTAAAATAACCATCAGTTACAACCATTGGTCACTTTAAAAATTACAAAAAACTTTGCTAATCAACACCTAAAATTTAAACAGAACTTACTCAGAAAATAATAAGAATAAACCCAGATACTGAGGAACCAGGCCTAACTACAATGGGGGAAAATAAGCTTTTAATCTGTTCAAGCAAATAAACTATATTTTTCTGCGAGATTTGATTCAAAATTAATGATCCGAAAAGCAAGCATGACCGTCGAAAAATGAACTATGTGGACCTAAAACCATTCTTTGAATACTTAATTGATTTTAAGATCCTTGTTTAAAGGGCTTAAAATTTAATTTTTTTTAGAACATTGCTGACATCCGTGACACATGTCCATTGCTCGAAGATTATGGGTTTGAATTCTCTATAAAGCACGGGTGTCAATTTTAAGTATGTGAATTTACTTTGATACTCTTTCAGGTACAAAAACTAGGAAATTTTTTTTTTTTGTTGCATGAGCTATACTTGAGGGAGTACTGCTTCACATGCAGGCAGCTATAGGCTATGTAGTTTGCTCCAGAGTAAGCTAAAGTAGAAACTTTGCCTACGTCACTGCACAAAGCTACTTCATACATGCCTTCACTATCTATACTATTGAATCAAACCCTTTGTATTAAAACAGTGGAATTATCATTGGTCTAGTGAAACAGGTAATAAGCTCCTTACATTAATAGTATCCCACCAAAACTATAGTACGTACCTACTTCCAAGTTTAAAGGCATGAAGCCTAGCAAAAATTCAACTTTTTCCACAGTAAACCATTATCTTAATTCAGATATCATTAAATTACCGACACTGCCACTAAATTATGTAAACCCAACTTGCATATTCCCTTAATCATCATAACAACATATTTTTGGTCAATCTTGAAGAGAGAGTTTAGAAAATTACTGTTAACATTATAAAAATTAACTTAATCAATGCAAAACATGGCATGACTGTGTTGTTAGTTTTTTATATTTTTACTAGGAAACTGCTAAAATAGTCTCAATTTGCACCTTAAAATCCTAATTTTCCCAGGGGTGACCCCCTGACCCCCTGCTTCAATAGGGGTTTGGATGACAGTTGCCCTCCCCTCCCAAAACTAAAATCTGGCTACACCACCGCCTCTGGACTTCCCCTGTTGTCAATTCCTGTGGTAAGAACCCAATGCTAAAATGCACATGAAAATTTTGAGAGATATATACTACAGGCACAGCCTCCACCCACTTATCATACTGTCAATGACAGTAGGGTCTATGCCACCTTCTTATTTCTTTCATGACTTTCTCACTAGGATTTCCCTGAGGGTGTCTAACTGATGAATAATTACACCGACATTTAACCATGATAGTTCCCATCTCCAGAAATCTGCAGTATATTGAGTTCTATGATCACTAAAACTCTCTTTGATGTGCAAACTTAAATAATCATTTCAATTTACTGCAAACACTTAAGGTGTAGATGGAAAAATAAATTTCAAAGGAGAATTTTTCCAAGGGTTGTTTTGAAAAATTTGGCATGTATATGAGGAGCTTGTTTTCAAAACTGGATATCTTCACAAATTAAATAGTCAGTTTATGGTAAATTTTGTACAAACCATTTTCATTAAATCAGATGGTGAAATGGTTTTTATCAAAAGTATATACTATAGATCAAAAACCCATTTCACCGTCTGATTTAGTTTATATGGTTTGCACAGAATTAACCAGAAACAGACTTTTTATTTTTTGGAGATATCCAGTTTTGAAAAAAAAGTTCCTCATATAAGCTTACATCAGATTACATAAAACAAAAGTTAACAGCCATGGACTAAAGATAATGGTATAAATAACACATTCAAGATTTTTCTTCTACGTGTTTCTGGTTTCAACAAAGAAATAACAATTACCATTCTGTGCTTCTATTTCTTTTGTCGTTGAGCCACACAGGTTCTCTGCAAATAGAATTCCACTGTTGAAACCACTTTTTTCCATTCTTTGCCGCCCTGATCCCAACGTACAAAGAGTATTTTCAAAACATATTATTTCCCTGGAAAAAATATATACCACTATTATAAGGAAAATTATTAACATCACAATTTTAATGGCTTTAAATTTATTCAACGCATGCATTAACAACTATATCACTTAAATAATTTAAGTAACTTGGCCTGTTTATTAAAGGGTGTACATGCACTTGGGAAACTAACATAAATGAAACAATATTTATAAACACAGAAATCAAGACGAAAACACAATAGATAAGATAGCAATAAGATTCAAGACAAAGTAAAAAAAAAAACACAAATAGCACAAGAAATTCAAGGTTAAAAGAGGCGACACAAAGTAATAATGACGATGCCATTTTTGTAATTGATTTTAATTCACCTTCCATAACAACCTACTGAATTTCCCTGGCTTTCCTTTGCAATATTTGTCAAATTCATGCACCAATATATTAAGTCCCCAAAATTAAGAAAACAGCAGAAATAACATTTCAAGTATCATCTTAGTTATTAAATGCTTTATTTTCTGTATTTTGAATTCATTTCCAGAGTATACTGATTGATTAGATGAACATGCAAATTCATTGAGAAAATTAATTTTTAAGTCCTAACATCTTAAATATAAATCAAATATTCTCTAAAAATATAATGATTAAATAAACTTACAAAAAGACAAAAATGTCACATAGTCAAAAACTTCCACCCATAAACATATCATTAATTATGATCTCTGCAAAAGATCACCAACATAATGCCTATGATTCTTGTGGATTTTTACCAAAACAAATGTTACAGAAGAAAAAATTTAATGAATCACACATATAATTCAAAGGAAACAAACACAGGTCAATCCATCTTGAGTGGACCAATAAAAAAAATTGTTTGTTGCTTGACCATTTTTTTAAACAAAAATAGTTTTCTTAGTTGATAAGCCCCATATGTTGGTAGTTAAAAACAAAGTTTCTTATTTATTTTAAATTAGTTCTGTGGAATAGCGATTAATTTTGTTTTATGTTATGCTGTATTTTTGATACTCGAAGTTTGCAAAATAAAGTCTGTAATTCTAAGCACAATTCACACTACAATTTGCTGCAAACATAATTTAGCTACCTTCTTTTCTAATGGCAATAATGTATTTTCGAACCTGACACCATTATAAAAATTTCTTTTGAGATATATATTTTTTTCACGAGGGTAAGAGTAAGATGGCTCAGACAATTTTTTAAAGTAGACCTACATAGCCTACACCAAAGCAGTCAATGTAAAAAATTTATTGAACCCTGAAATCTGTCTTAGTTTACTTACATAGCTGCATAAAAATGCAATTTTTATAATTTTTTCCCAATTTTAAGAGTAAAATTTCTGGTGTGGGAGTAGATAAAAATTTCAGTTTTGCACTGAACAATGTTCCATATGGTAATAAACTCCAGTATAAACTTACTGTTACATATTCTTCAGGAAGCAGGGTTATGAACCCTTATACTTGTTTTAATATTTTAAATAGTAATTTCTTTCTGCCAATTTTAGGGGTGAATATTTTTAGTATGGGAGTAGATAAGAATTTGTGTTTTAAACTCAATAATGTCCTATAGTTGTAAACGCCAGTAAAAATTTTGAGTTCGATATGAAGCAGAGTTACAAGAACACAAACATTAAGATAATTGCAAGCTTAACTTACGTAACTTGTCTATGCAGCTAACAAGCTTTAAACATCATTATAAACATTTGAAAGTCCACAAACACCATCACCACCACAAACACCACCACCTTTACAAACACCACCACCTCCACAAACACCA